>MUZH01004359.1:0-46835 GCA_003012965.1 Juglanconis oblonga | reverse complement strand
AAAAGGAGAAAAAGAAGGAGGAGGGAAGGGAGGGGGGAGGAGAAAAGGGAGAGAGAAGGAAGGGAAGAAGAGAGGGGAGAAAAAAGAGGGAGGGGGGAAGGAAGGGAGGGGGGGGGAGGGGGAGGGGGAGGGGGAGGCACGCGGGTTCTCAAGCGAGTACGTACCAGTGAAGTTCGTGCGCTTGCTGCCGAACTTGCTCAAGACACCACCCCAGCCCTCGAAGATCTCAGACGAGGAGGTAGTCGCACCGGTGGCCTTGCTCGATATGAAGTAGTGCTCGGGGTTGGAGTGCAGGTCCTCGGCATTAGAGGACGGGGAGGCGGTCCAAATGGCGAACTGGGTGGCGTTGAGGCTATCACCGAAGTAACCGCGGACGTAGGTACGGGCGGGGACGTACTGGGTCAGGTCGGTGGTCGACTCACGGACGACCTGACCCCAGAAGTTGTCGGCATCGGCGATGTCTGGTAGATGAGACTGTCAGCATGGGCCCTGCCATCCGGGTCTGCGTCTGCTGTTTGTCGGATCCCATAAGATGGATGGATGAAAACACATACCGTTTGCGAGGAGGTCGAAGAAGACACCGCTGCCCTTCTCAGCAACCATACAGTCCTTCAAGGCGTACACGCCAGCAGGAGTAGAGTTGGCATGAGGCAGACAGTCAGTGGCGATACCAGTCTTGTGTATGGCACCGGTCAGGCGCTCAAAAACCTGCTTGGCGGCGGCAGTCTCATAGGCATCCTTGATGGGGGTCGTCAGGGGGCTGGTGGTGTTGGTCCAGCGGACATCGAACTGAACTCCTCCGTGGGTCTCGATGGCAACAGTGGAGCCAACGAGGGCCATGAAGGCCATGAGGAAGTTGAGGATCATCATGTTGATGGTAGAGGGGATGTGTGAGGAAGAGAAGATGTGTGAGAAAAAGAAAAAGTGTTGCGGCACAATCTGATTATCAGCACCTCGGATGATCCTGAAGGAAGAGAGGAACAAAGGAATCAGTTATAACTAGCCGCCCTTATATAGTAAATCCCATGAGGCACGGACCAGCTGCTGTTGCTACTGACCGCCCTACAATTGCCGCTTTGGGACTGTGAATAGCTTCACTGGCATCGGCTGGTTTGCTCTGGGTACGACCAGGGCTGTACGCACGGCCCGGACAGACATTCACCTGACAAGACTTCACTGGTGCTATGTAACTACAAGGGCTAACCCTGGTGTCACTTGGAATATTCATGGGGCTGCGAGATATTTTCATTGCATTCAATAGAGTCTGTGGCCTGTGCCTAGGGCGTATCCAATCCGGCCTAAGGCTGAGTTGTGTGTAGGTTGTCAGCTTTCTTCACAACCACATCCAATATGGGCAACTTCCCTTCATTCTCTTCCAAGATTCTCACGGCAGGAAGACGGGTGCTGACTCACTAGAATTCAGTTTAAGTATATTCATGTGGAGTCTCCCTGAGAACACCTATTGCTGAGTGGTCGGTCTTCTAAGAGGCTACCAGATTTGCACCATGCTATTATGCACAATGTACTATACATTATTTTCTGAATTACCTCTAGAGTTTTTTCTCAGGTTGAGTTATGTACAATTCCAGTGATCATAGGGTACTTCAAATCGGTTATGTTCCTGCTGGCTGCCTTCAGCCAAACCCATCATTGATGTACATCTGTCCATGCTGGATATTGCGAGTCCTTAATGACTTTATAATATTTTTGTAAGGGGGACAAAGTCTGTGAAACAGGATCAAATAGGAAGCAAGAGTTCAGCAAAGGAAAAGGGCACCGGATGATGATACAGAGAAAAGAGACGAACAATATATTATATATAACAGCACGGAGAGAGGCCAAAGTGGAGCTCTGACTTCGTGTTAGTTACCGGATTGGGAATGCAAGACATGGAAAGTGTTCCACAATTATAACCCCAGCACCAATTGTGTAAAAGGTACTCCATAGCATTCTTGAAAGGAGGCTTTTCAGCTGCATTCATACTTGAACTATACCCAAATTGTCGCCTCCAAGCCCCTCACTTAGCCCAGCCGATGGGAGATGGTAATAATGCCTGTGCCAGTGGCCATTAGTAATTCCCATCAAGACGTCGCCACACAACATGCTCACACGATCTTGCACCTCCACCGTCTGAACACCACGCCAGAATTATCCACTAGCATTGCAAAGACAACTCACCATGACGCAGAGTTTCCGAGAGCTCATTGGCGTCCGGCCATCCACGGCCTCGACCCAGGACAGCGTCCTGCTCCTCATCATCGACGCTCAAAACGAGTTGAGTACCCTATTCTCCCACGGGCTCCCGCCGCACACTCTTTCTTGATCTCATCCAGGCCAGATATGCCCAAGGCGCGTTGAAGACGGCCCATGTCTGTGTGGCCACGACCGCTGGACAGGCCGCCGAGAGGGGCTACGATGTCGTCATTGCTGAGGACGCGGTGGGAGATCGGGATATCCCTGGCGTGAAGGCGGACGAGCTGAGGAAGACGGTGTTGGCTCAGTTGGCCGATTATGCCGGGACCGTGGTCAGTTCTGGTAGTATCGACTAAATATCAGTAAAGACAGCACAGCCGGCATCTTGTTGAGAGCCGAGCTCGGTGCCACAGAAAACCAAGACGTGGCATGGTGGCGCAAGGGAACAGCCACCGTGGTCAGGATGTTGCAGGAGGCCTTCCAAATGGCAAGATGCAATGTAGATGTTCTCTCCAGAAGATCAACATTACTCTACAAAATTAGTCTTTGTATTCGGTCGCCATTTTTTTTTTATTTTTTTTTGCATGGGGAGTCTTGTCTTGGGCATGCTGTATAGTAGTGAAGAAATATAGACCGAGGATGAAGCGCCGTCAGGAAATCTGGCATCGATTAGTACAACAAGCCGGACTGAGGATCAGAGGCGCCTTGCAAATTCTGGTTGAAAAAAAAAAAAGTATGAACAGCGAATTGTAAATCGTCCGCCCCATGCGCTGGTATCTGCTGTAAAAGTCCAAGATCCCACCAACGCCATCGAGGACGAAAACATCACACATGAGTGCCGCCCTGCTCCCAATCAAGACTCGACGCCTCCCAAATGTCCATCTGTGGTTCCCGACACGCGAAAGCGTCATGCGAGGAACCGACCACACAAGCCAAACATTTGCATTAGCCGACGTTTCTTTTCTTGTTCCAGGTTGCTTCCTTCATACTGGTCAACGCCGCTGCCGCCAGCGACCCCCAGCCCATTGGCTCAATCCCAGACATGGCCGAATGGCAGATCTTCTTTTCCCTCATTGACTATACCCATAGCTCTGCGACCTCAACTGCTGGCCCTTGCCCACTTTCGCGTAGTCCGCAGGGTTGTACGCATACGACTTCCCTCCTGGCGGCGGCGTGTTCGTCGAACCCCGCGCGCGCCTCGCCGCGAAGGACTCCAGCTTGCGCAGCGCATCCACGTCATACCTGGACTCGCTCTCAGGACTCTCGTTGTGCGTCGGTAGACCCGGCGAGTGCATCGAGCTGCTGCTCACCCCGGACACGTCGGACTGTTGGGACTGTTGGGACCACCGCCAGACGCTGCCGCCGCCGCCACCGCCGCCACCCCCGTGTGGCGGCAGCGACGAGACGCGCGACGAGTGGGTGGATGCCTGGTCGGAGAGGTAGGTTGGGGAGGGCTGGGGTGGGGCGAGACGTGGTGATGGCTGCGGGAAGGAGAAGTCGCCCGGCATCTCCACAGGCAAGGTGGGCGGTGGGCCTTGGTCGGGAAGCTCGGCGCGCGTGGGGAGCTGGTACTTGTTGGTCGGCTGCTGCTGCTGCTGCTGCTGCTGCTGCGGCGGCGGCGGCGGCGGCGTCGTCGTTCCGTGGGGCCCGCCGTGTGGCGCCGACCAGTAGCCGTTCTGGCCCACGGATCCGGGTCGGTTGAACTGCTGGTATGATATCGGCCGAGGGATCTGGTAGGGCTGCGGTGTCGAGGGAGTGGGAGACACGGCGCCGGAGCGGTCGGTGAATGTGGGCGAGGGCTGTCCCCGCGGCGGCGGCGACCTCGAGCCGTTCGGGGCCATGGTGGTGGTGTTGGACCTGTCTCTGGGGTTCACCGTCCTCAGCTTGCCGTTTTCGATCATGGCGTGGAGGACGCCGGCGTCGAGGAGCTCGGCCTTCTTGATGATGCGCGACACCATCTCCTTGGAAGCCGATTTCAGCTGCGACTTGACGAAGCCCACCACGGCGACGTTGGACTTGATCTCGACGTCGTCGCGCAGATACAGGCCGTCACTAGGCGCGCCGAGCGAGGCCAGGCCGATCTCTTGCGGCTCGGGCGGTTCGACGCCTGGCTGGTTTCCGGCGATTCGGTACCGGTTCTTCAGATCGACGTTCATGGGCGCATAGATGTGGGTCTGCAGGCCCCATGGCATGTCGTGGAAGCACCCATTGAAGCTGATCTTGCCAGAACCAATCCTCCCAATGCCCGGGATGTACTGGATCCTCTGGTTGATCTCGTACCATGTCGAGTAGTATTCATCCGAGGCAGCGTTCCGGGGCGCTCTGATGGGTTTGTGATCCAGGACCAAGGGGTTGAGGGTGATGACCTCGGAATGACTGTGGAGGATGTCGATGGCGAGCTGGCGGGGGATGAAGCCCGGGATGGGCGTGATGATGGTGAACACTTCCTTCTTCCGCAACATGCTAGACATTGTGAAGGTCGTTAGCTGGCAGGCCTGCTAGACGCTCGCCTCGTCGTGTCCAGCGGGGGGGAGGGAAGCACTGAGATAGGATCGCGGCCCATGAGGGACGGGAGCAGCTGTTGGGGACAGGCGGGAATGCAAACGGCGCATGTGCTAAAGGCAAGAGAGAACGTTCCCCTCACTGACTTTGTTCTAGGATCCGGAGAGGCGAGATGGGTCTGGTTATGAGCGCCAACAGGTCGAGCTCGATCCCTTCGCTTGAAGGATCCAGGAGGACGGGGAGGGTAGGATGGGGCGTGGTGGTCAGCCAGGATAAGGAGAGGTGAGATTTGTCTGGGACAAGAAATGGTAGGCCCGAAGACGGTACAAGTACGAAAGAGAACGATAGCAGCTGGAGAGGCCGTTCAACAAGCAGCCGCCATGACTTTACTGAGGATGGTAGAGCCCCGGGAACGAAGAGAACCGAGGAGACTGCGTGGCCAAGATAGTTAGTTGGCTTACTGAGGAGGAGTGGGAGAGGGAGGAGGGGTGGAGATACCCGATACCCGGATAGGGCTGCGGTTGAGAGGCGTATGCAAGCCATGGGGGGGACATGGCGGACATGGCGGACATGGTGGACATGGTGCACATGGTGGACATGGTGGACATGACGATGGGGACTCAATGCTACCTAGCCCGGATGGCGCAAGGCCCCTGTACTTGTTGGTAGGGTTTTCCTTTCTTCAAGCGGCTAGGGCATCTGCCCTTCAAATCTTAACCCAGCCGGATATAGCCTCCCCCCCCCCCCGTCTTTCAGCTGATGTGAGATGATAGGGTCCTTTTCAAACGGGATGTCGACGGGTGATGAATCCTACACCATCAGCATTTCTCCCTCAAAAAAAATAAAAATAACAATCAAAATAACAAGTACAGAATCGCTTGAAGGCGCTGTGCTCAGACAATCCAATGCAGCGGAGGGAATCCTCCACCGTCTTGTGGTGATACCATCAGTCTGTCAGTTCGGATGCTGTGTAGCTGATGGCTTTGGCTTGGCGGACGTTGGCGGATGTTGTAGACAGCCTATCAGCTTTCTATCTCATCCTTAGTACGAGGTAGGTACATAATACGTGCGGCGTAAGTGCATGGATCGCGCATCCTCTGGGAAGAAATCGTCGTAGACACATATCAGCGCCTGATGATGGGGTCTGTTTGTCTCATCGACATGTGCAAGCGCATCAGGTCCAGACGATCAAGCCATCCTTCAGCTGTGGGTCCAGATCTCACTGACAACTCCCGAGGTCCTGGTCAGTGGAGCCCTTGCTGGGTGGAATCTCCCGGGACATATTCAGACGTACACAGCAACTAACTTTATTTTTAGAGCGCCATCCGTATCTATCCCCATCCCACTACATGCCCTTGTCTATCCTGGAGGAGTATCCTGATTTCAGTATGCATGCTGGGTGGTATTCTCATCCGATCTGCAATCTCCCACACTAGCTGAATGCGTCGTCGAGCCTTTGTGGCTACGTAGACCGTTGGCCTAGACTGTTGACCTAGACCGTGGACCTTAGGCTTCGCGTCCGCGGCTGGGCCGTCTTCCAGCCCTGCACTGCCTTGTCGTCCTCGAACGCCCGGGCCGTATTACTAGGAAGTCAAGACGACCAGGCCGACGACCAGGCCGACGACCAGACCGACGACACGAGAAAACCAACCCGGGAATGCATCATTCCGGATCTTGCGCCGACAGACACAAAACTTTGTTTCGAAACGAAACAAATCACCACAACCAGATAGATGTCTGACCACCCACGCCTGGCTCATCCAGCCGGCCCGATGACTGCGTCTCGCAGCATGTAATGCAGTGTCGTTCCACAGATCAAGTTCCATTTTCTTTCCATTGGGCTTCTCTGGATGCATGTCAGCTAATAGTGCAACCCCAAATCATCGTCCGCGGAACAACGTCGCCCGTGAGGCTCTGCAGATGTTGACTGTCCCCTCGCTTTTCACAACCACGGCCCGACGCAAACCGCGACATAATGACACTGTGAATGTGGTGCCAGCACCGCCGTAAGTCTTTCTCTCATGTGAGTCGCATACGGAGGGTGTCCGACATGAATCGTCGTTGTTGAGCTCACGAGTTGCAGCCGAGTACCTATTATACCTTGGCCTGAAGAGTCCTTTCCATGTAATCCACGAGAACCTGCCTCTGAACAGTTAGTTGCTCTCCGGGCACTCACCCAAGATAGCCTGTACATGACTTCGGAGACAAGAAACTGGCAGGAGAACCACTTCACAACCACAATCGATATATCCTTTACCTTCGAGACGGTTAATTTAGTGGCCCAGCTGGCTCACGTAGCAAGAGAGACCGCCGTCCTACGAACAGATACCCTCGTCTCCATGTTGTTGCTGTCACAATATAAGGTTTGGTCAGCTCATGCTGTTTCAATGGGAGCCCAGCTCACTCAACGTCAAATGAAGCACCGCGGGTAGATAGGGGACCATTCAGAGTCGGGAAGTGTGCGAGACTCAAGGCATGGGGCTCTCCATGGACTGATTGTGCGAAGCTTCTCACCCCATCACGGTTGTCTCTTGATCCGCAAAGAGGCTCTCTAGTCTTGCTCGATTGCATATGTTCAGATCTGACAAGACATGGTCATTCTATTCGAGGTCAACTTGCAACGTTACAGTGTAATGGCGGAACACCCACCCATGCTCCGGGCCTCGCCATTGGCTTCACTGACCAGGATGGGTACATATAAAACCAGTCTGAGGACGCGGGCTATCGATGACTCTCCTTGAATTTCTCAAAGAAAAGCCCGCTCATCAGTCGACTTTACAGCCCTTAGTCTTGTCACCGACACAACATATATCGGCATATCACCAAGGCTGCGGCAATGACCACTCCACCGGTCCTCGTCATCGGCTTTGGGATAGAGGGCCGTGTCCTGGGCATCTCTCAAGCCAGCAAGGCTACTATCTCATCGTGTTCGAAAAATAAAAGTCACCCATCTAGGCGAGGCGGGCGCAAGTCTCTGTCTCATCGAACCGGCTGAGTGGTCTCGGGCTTCCGGGTGTGGGCGTGGCGTCTCTCATCTTCCCTCCTGAGCGAGGAAGTGCCGTAACCCTCAGAAGGCTCGAGGAGTCCACTGCAGACGGAAAGCTGCTCGCAAAGCCAACTTTGCGCTTGAGCTACCCGGAGAAGTACGGCCCCGGCCCCGGCCCCGGCCCCTGCGATCCTCGCCGGACTTGGTTGATTGGGATGCTGGCGCAGAGGCTGGCGCAGAGGCTGTGTGGGGAGGGGATCGACTTGCGAGAGGATAGCAGCCGGTCGGCTTCGTCGTGGACGACTCAAGGCTCACGGCCTCTTTCGCAAACGGGGGAACAGTCCAAGGCGACTTTATGGTGGGCTGTGACAGCGTACACTTGGGAACGCCAGCCTCTTCTTCTCAGGAACCTTGCGCAGGTCTAGACACAGACCAGCCTTGTTGCATATCTAGCTGCTGAGTCCTTTGATCCGGCGGGCCGACATTGTACACCCCACAACATCGACCCTATGAATAGGATCCGTCAGCTGTCAGCTGTCAGCTCGGACGATCGCTTCGTGGTGAAGGATGTGGCTCGCCTCCTACTATAACTATCATACGATAGTGCTTACATTCATGAGGACCTCGGGAGTTGCATTTGCCGGAAAGAGCAATCGTCGGAGAGGTTGACAAGGAATGGTACGAGTTCCTCCTGGTTCTTACAGCGGGGTGCCATTTATGCTAATGCATGTTGGACTCATGTCATCCTCCTCCTTCCGCTTTTGTAGTTAGATTTGCATCATTCGCATGATCGTCATCATCCTAGCCGAAGATGACAGTTGATGACAGTTGCTCCCGAGCGAAGACAAGACTTCGTCAAAGGGGAAGACAGCACAGCTCGCACATATGAACAGACCTCAAGCCCTCGAAGAGAATGCCTCGGTGATCTGCCCATATCTCAGGTCAAAAAAACAAAACAAAAAACAAAACAAAAAACACAAGAGCTAGCACAAGTGGTCTACGACACCACTCCACAATGAAAGCCATCAACAGATTCAACGACGTCCTTCCCCGGCCCCAAAAGTCGTCCGGCGCCGGCGATGCTTCCGTGGAGGCCGGCAAGGCGGACTCTCTCCAGCCATGGGAGACGGCCAACTCCATCCTCCAGTTCCGCAACAGTGACACTCAGTTCTGGTGGGATCGAGCAGGCCGCATGTTCGCCAGGCTCCTCCAGGCAGCCGGATACAGCGCCGCGGAGCAGTACCGCGAGCTCATCTTCTACGCCCTCTTCGTGGCCCCGGAGCTCGGCAAGGCCCCGGATGCAGATGGCAATCTCAGAGGCTGGCGGTCGCCCGGCACGCCCGACTCCACCCCCATCGACTTCAGCTGGGAATGGGGGCCCGGGAATAACGCGACCGTACGGTGCACATTCGAGTGCATAGGGCCGCACGCCGGCACCGCACTCGACCCTCTGAACTCGTACGCGACCGGTTCATGGATCAAGAGACTCCAGGAACAAGACATGGTGCCCGGTCTCAACCTGGAGTGGTACAGACACTTCACACAAGCCATTCTGCCCTCGGACGGCATACAGCGGACGAAGACAGCTGATGATTTCATCGAGGAGACAACACCAAAAGCAGGTGTGGTTGTCGGACTGGACATGGAGAAGACAGGCCCCGTCGTGAAGATGTACATCTACCCGGGCTTGCGTGCTCTCGAGCTCGACATGACAAACCTGCAGCTGGTGCAGCAGGCTATCCGCAGTCTTCCCGTGGACCAGCTCCAGACGCTCAACTGCGAGCCGCTCTTGGCGTATCTGGACGAGGGCACTAAGAGATGGGGCTTTGAGACGCTCATCCTGTCCATTGACTGCCTGGAGCCTAGCAAGGCTCGCATCAAAGTGTACATCCGGGCCAAGTTTACAACGACCGAGTACCTGATGGACTGTCTCACCATGGGCGGACGGCTGGACTTGTCTGGCGACAAGGACGCTGTGGACGACCTCAAAGACCTGTGGAGAATTTTCCTTGCCGATGCGCCGGAGAAGTTGCCTGACGATGCTCCTGGACGCGCGAGTCCCGGATTCTATTATACCATTGGTGCAGGCAAGCCCATCTCGGCCAAGATGTATGTTGGTGCGCCAGGCTACTATACCAAGACCGATACAGAAGTGCTGGTTCGGCTGCGCAAATTCTTCTCGACTCGTCGAACCGATCAGCAGATGGACAAGTACGAAGCGGCCCTTTACGACATCTTGTGAGTACCTGTCGTCGAGGTGGACCTCCGTTGATTTGCATCCACGCTGACAGAGAAGCCTGATCCCAGCGGGAGAAAGACACTGGACAGTCGATGTGGTAGTCACTACTACGTCGGCGCTGCGATTGCGAAGAACCAGCTCCGCGTGGTGACCTATATGAGTCCTCAGGTCTTCGACTGCGAGAAAGAGATGGCCAGGGAGAAAAAGTCAGCATAGGCACCTCAGCATGGTTCGAAGGCAGTATATAGCGTGCACAGATGGACGTCAGATGGACGCAAGTCGGTGCGCTAGTGTGGAAACGAATCAGGAAAATCCGATTGAAAATGAACAACGTCAAGTGTCAACCATGCTATGCCTTACCAGAACCAAGCATATGCTACTGATACCAGTCAGTCTACCATTGATCAATAAATAGATAGCCACCCGAGGACCCCGGCTACGAATATGCATACGTCCTCTGTACCGCATCACCAACCATCCAGCTCCGTTTCCACAGCCAGAAATATCCATCATATCCTGTGCCCTCGCGCCCCCACTCGCCTACAATCCCCAGGGGCGTCATGACACCATCGTAGTCCCAGTAGTGCGCGCCGCGATAATTCTTCCGGAGGCTCACGATGCCCGTGCTGGTGGTTATGGTCCCTCCAAAATCAAACTCGGCCGTGACGCCGTCCTTGCCTCCGCGAGCCTCGAGTGGCAGCTTGGACGAGTGCGTGACGGCGGAGGAGGTGGCCGTGCTGGCCTGGGAGCGTGAGCTGGGCAGCGGCGGTCCGGTGCCGAGCTTGAAGTAGATCTTCTCCATGGCTGGGTCCGGCGCCGCCGCGGGGCTGAGGTTGTCGGTGTCTTCGAGCGTGTACACGTAGTAGCCGTACCACTCTTCGTCCTCGATGGTGGTGACCAGGTCCCGGACGCGGGAGGTGTACCACTCCTGCCATGAATGGGCTCGTGCCCTTATGCCGGTTTTGCTGAAATTTTCGAGGAGCGGGATTTTGAGTCGGGTGGGCGAGGGAGGTGATAATTTGGCGCATGGTTCTGAGGCGGGTGATGGGCCTCGCAGGAGCGGCAGCAGATCGGAGCGTGGTACGTCCTCAAAGCTACCCATTCTGAGGATGTAGACAATCAAGCCGGCCAGCTGCAGTGATCTTGTTTGTAGCCCTTCCCAGCTGAGCCAGAAATTCTGGCTCGAAGATGTGAATTCCACCCCACGATAATCCGCCTTGACCCGCTGGGCGAGGCTGTGATATTCAGGGGGTGCCGATGGTACGTCTGACCAGTCGGACGGATTTAGGAGACCAAGGACGGTCGAGAAGGCTAGTTGAAGGCTTATTTCTTTGTGCTCTAGCAATCTTCTCTCACCCCATATATTTGACTTCACAGGCCAGTGGTTGATGGTGACGAGTTGTCGCCCTATATCGAGGTCGCATACGTCCGAATCTGGAAATTCACTTGGTCAGGGGTACCCCTATCTTGGACAACATGTCTGTCGGGTTGAGAGTATAGTATGTGAAATAGAAACGAGGTCCAAGGAAAATAAAAACACGAGGAATTGGGGCAGACTGACATCCCATGACAAGAAGAGTCGATATGATCCCGATACTCCTCTCCAGGTCGGCGGCAACGTCGAAGTCGTCGTGAGGGTCGCCGCGATGGTCGCCGTGTAAGTCCTGTGGGTTCTCCTCGCTGCGGCCAGAATCCCTGCGGCCAGAATCCCTGCGCGAACCTCGGATCCGTGCTCTCGCCAGAAGCATTTCCAATGCACTCTTGATACGAGCCTGCTGTCTCTGTGGGATAGTCACAGCCAAGCAGAGGAAGACATCCCGTCTGAAGTCATGGTCCTTTAGCTCGGCGTCCAGCTGGTTCTTGATCATTTCTACCAAGACATCTCGACTGGGCGCGCCATTGGTGGAGAAGGGGTCCATCTTTTTTTTTGTTTTTTGCCTCGCGAGTTAGCGCGTCAGGGTCCCTGTCATGCAGCGTGACATTTTTTTTTTTGAAAAAAACAACCTCGATCTGGAGTGATGTGACCCGGACCCACCGCATCTTCCCCGGATTCTCGGACAACGGATAGGGAGTGTGGAGCGTGTGGGGATGGGGATGGGGATGGGGATGGATAGTCGATAGAGCCTGGGAAAAGGGCTGGAGTAGAGTAGTACTCACAAGTCGTAGCACAACCTGCTCGATCACAGAGGTCTTCGCAAAGATGCGATGAAGCACCCTGCCAGAGCGCCGCAGCCTCAGGATGTCACTCAAGTCGCAAAAGGAGGCTACTCTGACAAGCAGCTCCTCCGGGAGCGTGCCCAAGGTTGGCCCTGGCACTGATGAAGAAGGACACTCGGCCGGTCCCGTCTCGGACAGAGATCCAGCAGGCTGGGTAGCAGGCTGGGTGGCAGGCTGGGTGGCAGGCTGGGTGGCAGGCTGGGTGGCAGGCCGGGCTTGGATGGCAGCGTTGCATTCATCCGGGCTCGAGGCATGCGACAATGACGACTTCCGTGCCTGCCGGCTGAGGTGCAGCTTGGATCGCAGTTTGACCATCTGAAGCCGGAGGGTTGGAAAGAGCCAGAAGGATCGGACGGCGAAAGACGTGTAAGGACCCGACGTGAGCCGGCGTGGACATGTGCTTATCGGAAACGAGGGAGCCGTCTCTTTTTCTTGCCCCCTTCTTCTCCTGCCTAGAGACTGTGGGGATAGACCGGGAATGCAAGAGGATCAGCTGGAGAGAAGGTATAATGACAAGTTTGCAGCAGATCGCAGACTGCCATAGAAAGCTCAGACCAGAGTCGTATCTATGCCGTCCCCCCGCAAATTCGTCCCGTGGGCTGATAAAGAAATTTTCTCATCTGGGGACACGAGGTTCGAAAACACCCCGGTCGGATGGGCGCTGTCGCTCTCGTCTGTCTGCTGCAGATAGCAATGTGTCCGTCACACGTGTCAGCTTGACGAGAGCAAGCTCCATGCGCGTTGCCAGCGATATCCACCCCTTTGCAGACTATCCGCATGGCTTCGGAATGCTGCCGCCTATCTGCGTGAGAATGCATCCTGCAGAGGGACCCCCACGTTCCCTATGCTGCTTCTGCTTGGTCCCTTTCACTAGCCACTGTTCTCTTCAACAAGCTGCCAGAAAGGAGACACCCTCGCTTTCGGTTATTTGATCTATGCTGTTTCTCGGTACGGCTTCAGGGGCCCGGAACGTGCTGTGCTCCTTGACCTCTCTCGTCATACGTACGAGGCGTCCTATCAAGGACAACAAACGCCCTTCTCCCCGGCGTCTGGTCTGAAGCCTGCATCCTCGGTGTAACTCGCTGAGCTCGTGTTGACGGTCTTCGTGACAGCCAATTCGCCCGATGGGATGGAGCTGCTGAGATTGGCTGAATCGGTTTCTCAGACCCGTGGCGACAGACCCGTGGCGACAAGTGCCACGCGAACAATGACTCGGCCAACCCGGAGTTGTGGCTAGATCCACACTTCCTCCAGACCCAGAGCCGTCGTGGTATTATGTGTTATCCCGGACCTCAGTTCCAGGGGCCCGGACGCGGCTCCGAATCTTGTTATTTCCCCCGTCCGGACTGCCCAGTAAGAGCTGTTCTCGTCACACAATTGGCAACGACTTGTTATAACCGTCCGGTGTTTCCGAATTTCATAAGCTTGGTCCGGGCCCTCGATTCTGTCTCGGCCAGGACGACTCCAGGCATATAAGATGTAGAGCAGAGCTGCTGCCATGTCTCTTATGCAAGAATGTCTAGTATGCAAGGTGGTCCCACTGGACTTCCCCGAGAGGCACCCGTTGTCCAGCGACCATGTCTCTCCATGCATGTGCGCAACTGCTCATCAAAACCCCCGAGGACTGGGGAACGCCCGTCCGAGGGCCCTGCAAATAGTCGAAGACGAAGACCGGATTAACCAGTTGAAGGACAAAGTGATTCTCATCACCGGATGCTCCTCTGGTCTGGGCATCGAAACAGCCCGAGCCTGGAAAGCCACCGGCGCCACGCTCCTCCTCACAGCCCGCAATCTGGACAAGGCACGGATCGCCCCGGGTGACATCCTGGACGGCAAGGAGACACATGTGCTGCATCTTGACCTCGAGCCCCTCGACAGCGCACGTGCCTGCGCGACGGACTTTGTAGCGGCGTCCGGATCGATGCTCAACATGCTCATCACAAATGCCGGCGTGCGGTACGTCCCCGAGGCCAAGACGAAGGATGGCTTCGAGACGCACTTCGGAGTGGACCATCTCGCACATTTTCTGCTTTTCCAGCCTCTGAAGTCGTCCATGCTGCAGTCCTCCACTCCGGAGTGCCCACTATCACCCGCCGACCTCGAAAATCTGAAAGCCGGCCTGTCGTCGCCAAAGTACGACCCCGAAAGGGCCTACAGTCAGAGCAAGCTTGCTAACGTGTACATGGCGAACGAGATCCAGCGGCGATATGGGGCTCAAGGCCTTCATGCCTGGAGTGTCCATCCGGGCGGGATTCGAGCTGGATTACAGAGGGCGAACATCAACGATGCGCTGGTCTTCGTCAAGTCGGATGTCATAAAAACTCTGCGGTATATGCGGAACGCAGAACAGGGCGCGTCGACGACTGTGTGGGCTGCTGTCAGCAGAGGATTGGAGGGCCAGGGAGGAAAGTATCTGGAGCGATGCCAAACCAGTCAGATCCCGGTCATGCGCCTTAAGTTTATGACGGGGAGATTGCGGGTAAATTGTGGGATAGTTCAATGTTAATGACTAGGTCGTCTGCGTGATGTTTGATCTGATGATAGTCGCTTGTTGACGGTGATCAGGGTACATGGATCTGAGGTACCTGTAGTACTCAAAAATGGACGATCAGCTAGGCCAATAGTACTGGGACTAGAAACCTTTGCTATATAAGACACCTAGCTTTATTTTATTAGTGGACAGATACCAAAATAGTTCTTTCTTCCCTCTCGGCACTCACACAAGTGGACCACCGTTTAGACCATACATCTGGTCAAGTGGTAGAAATAAACAAAAAAAGACACGATGCTTGAGAGGGGCAAAAATTACAGATGGAAAATACGCAAAAATACATACTCGGATACGGGGAATCGAACCCCGGGCTCATGAGAAATATCACACGTCTTGGACGGCGATGAGAGTCATATATGTTACCCCTACACCATACCCGATGATTGAGTAAATCCCAATTGCTTGTAGAAGTGTTGGGATTGTTTCTATATAAAGATTATTTAAGCGGCGGTGGAGACCTTGAAAATTCTGCATGGCCCAGGTGCGAGGATAAATTACTCGGGGAGATTATATCGGCCTCGCTAGCTCTCTCCCGCCCTATAAGACAACATCGGCCTGCAGCCGAAAGCACTCTATATTTTTAAGTACTTTTTCCTATATAAAATGCTACTTTAAGGACTTGCATCTGCCTTCTAAATAGCAATTCCTAAAAAGAACTAGTCTATCTAAACTTAGCACTTCAGATTATATAATAGTAAACAATATCCTATCAGGGGAGGATAGCTGCGACTGTTTCTCGGCCACGATGAACAAGACTACGTGAGGGCTTGTTCACTGGATCTATAACGTCTGGATGCTTGCGGATGGAGGTAGGCACATGTCGTTGAAAGGGCTGTTTCTTTATTTCCCATGGCTTACGAGCGTAATCCGGTCTTCGCGCCAGCCTTGCGTACGCGGCTGTGCTTTGCTGGGGGCACACACTACGTTATATAAGCTTTGCCGCGAGGCCTGGCCGTAGTGCGCCACAATTACCTATGGAATATCATATCGATGCGCAATTGCAATGTTTCTGTCGTGGGATGATCTCCTTCGGTGAGTCAGGTATTGGATACTCGGAGTAGGTGTGACTTGTTGACGCTGCCTGCTCTGAGGACACGATTCGGGCGAACTTCTTGGGATTCTAAATGAAATGGAAGGCACTTAATCTATACATCGGAAGTTCTGAATATACTGTACTCGTCCAGCGACCTAGAGTTTTCATATAAGTTCTAACTATGTTCTACCCTGGATTCTTATATAGGCCATAGCAAGTTCCAGTACAGTAACGTCCTGTCACTAAGCCAAATACAGAAAGTGAGAGACGATAGAGGATACATAAAGGCATTACTAAGATTAGGTTGAATACTTGTAAAGTTTTTTTTTAAGTTTTGGGGGGGGTTGGGGAAAAAAAGGGGGGGTAGTCTAGGACGATGTCCTGGCAAGTATGATGAGATCCTGGACCGATATGCCATTTAAGGGAAAGCCTACCAGCAGACGCACTCAGTCAGAAATAAAACAAGATCAGAGTGACGTAGCGAGAAGAACCATTACATCAAGTAGTATTTTATACGATTTTACGACGACTGAATGACGTTCACGCTCATGGGAATGGGTGGTTATCATGGACGGTATCATCTAAGTCACTTCTCAATGCACACACAGCAAGCCTGCAAACCCGTTAGTCCATCTCAGGCCCCCCATTATAGCTACCATCACCCCCAGGCTGACCAATACACTAGCCGCCCCATATATCCAAGCGTGATTCCTCCTCAGGGATGCCAGCTCGGACACCCAGGTTGATACCGTAGTCAGGCACCCACAGAACCCATCCTCGATCCCCTGGAGCACCTGACACCCTATCACCCCACCCAGCGGCACCCGCTGCAGATCCCACGCCATGCCCAGCACCGCCGTGCCAAAGACGTTCACCACAAACGTTCCCAGCGGAAACGAGGGCTTGCGCCCGTTGAGCCACAGCGACGCATAGAAGCGTGCGAGCGTGCCCAGGGGCGCAAACACCAGAGCAAATGTCGCATCACCCCGCCAGTAGTCATGAGGCGGTATGGTCGTCAATAACAGCGCCCCAAGCCAACATCCCCAGCCGAGAAGGACGCCGAGACGATCCATAAACTTCCGGTTAAACCTGTACGGCAAGGACGGGGTGAGGGGCTCGGAGGCAATGGCGACATGAGCGCCGACGAAGAGTCCCGAGAGCGAGGCAGTGACGGTGACGATGATGACGGCCATCAGGGCCATGAAGGAGTAGCCACCGTTGCGTGGGACGGTCGTCTTTGAGCCGGGCTGGGGGAGGTCGTTTGACAAGGCTAGGAAGATGTCGCGGATAAACGAGGAGAAGGACGTGAAAGACCCGCAGAATCCAGTGGCAAGACCAATGTACAGCGGGATCGTCTTCTTCGTCGCCTGATGTGCCTTCTTCGCAGCAGCTAGATCAACCACCACTGCATCCGAGTCACCTTCTTCTTCGTTGTGTTTCGCCTGGTGGATCTTTCTATCGTAGATGGGCATCCCTTGATGCTTCCGGAAGAGCATCCTATCCTCGGCCAGAAAACCCAGAACAAGACTCCCTCCAAAGTTGAACCACACCGACGGGAACACTGGCGCGCCAGGATAATCCGTGAGTGCCTGGAGGCCAAGCCGTGCGAGTGTGCCCAGGAAGGAGAATAGAATCAGATACGAGATTGTATAAAGCTGCGTCGCCCATCGCGAGGCTCGGGCTTCCCGTGCTGGCTTCCCGTTGCCCTGTGGGTCTTCCAGGGCGCCCGTCTCCCCCTGGGGTAACCTCGTTTCTGCGGCTCGATCCTTGATGTGGTCCTGGTCTCTTTCTCGCGAATCTTCCAGATTCTTGTGTTGGTAGACAGCCTCCTCGTTGAAATTCTGCACTGGCCCCGAATCCGCAACCTCGTCCAGGTTTCGGTAGCTGTCCGGAACATCGTAGTTGACAGACGACTGCTGCGAGGCCCGTTGGCCATTGTGCTCCCTCCGTAGGTCCAGGCTCCGTGACCACGGTGACCGCCGTGATGCATGTGACTCGTTCCGCCTCAGTTCCCCCTGATCCGAGTACAGAGACGAACCCGGCCCCGGCTCGTGTGAGGCTTGTGTACGGCTCCGTGTCGGCTCCAGGTCCGGCAACTCGTGCGACTCGGGATTGCCATCGAATCGTGGCTCATCGTTGCACGACGCCTGTATTACTCCATCGCGCTCCCCCATTATAATCTCCGGCCTTCGTCGTCGACGTTACGGTAGGAATCGGGGCTGTCGTAGCCGCCGGCGGTCGAGGAAGACTTGGTCGAGTGGTTCAGAGGCAACAATTGTAGTGTGCGACTCTGTTCGTTATGGGAGGATGATCGCGGGGGTCGTGCCTCGTGGGAAAATCGAGGTTTGTTGTGTGAGCTCGGCTGGTCCGACTCTGCGAAGCCGTCGCGTGCTACCGGTTGCGTCACGGTGTGCAGCGAACACACCCGCCTGGCGCGGCCCCCGTAACATAAGTAAACAGGTACGTCGAGCCAGAGCATCTGTTCTGTGGGATTTCACGGCTGGAACTCATCGTGAGACAGTCCTCGGTGGGAATAGCGACACGAGAAGGAGTGGCTGAGTGTTACCATATCTGATTTGATTCCAACGTGAGTGTTGTCGCAAATCTCTCAGGAATCCAGGTGGTGCCGCCTGCCACGTGGGAATCTGATAACATGATACGTCTCTTTACGCATTGTCTCTTAGCAAACTCAAGTATAGCTGTAACCCGGCCGGGATATCAGACGGGAATTACTCCGTACAGCGGCCAGGATGCCGGGTGAAATTGCGATAAAGGCCCTAACAACCGATGCTTCGAAGTTTCCTTGAGTCGTCTCCACCAAACAGTATGCTTGACCTTAAGCGGGTTTATCATCAGGGTGCCCAAACTTAGTCGTGATCTTCATCAATGCTCTTCTTGCTGGAAGATCAACCGGTCGACCGAGCTCGTGTAGGGGGTCCGGCCCATGATCGAGTCCATGATTGAGTCCATGATCGAGCCGGCGGGTTGTTCATCATTACCTAGTTATTATTATCATTATCATATATACATACCATGGTACACTAGATGGGCGTCATTGATGCCCCTCCCTCTTCGGTCTTATTTGAACCTAGTCACCCCGTTGTCTGTGTAATATAAGTGGTTTTGTGTCCATCCAGTCCGAAGTCTTTCACGATGAAATTTGGAGCCAGTTTCTCCGCGTGCGTTCTGCCGGCGACAGCACTGGAGGCGACGAGATGGGAGACATTCAATCCTTTGATTCGGTACAGGCCTAAACTTCAGCCACGATCTGAAAAGCCGCAAGTTTCCAAGCGCCAGACCCAAAGCTCGCCGTGTCTCAACGCGAACACCACCAGTACGCCCGGCAACCTCGCATTCCTTTGCTACGCTTTGGTGCTGACAAAAAGTTTCCAGAATTTTCCGTGCATGGGAAAGCTATTCCTGATGTCAAGTTTGACGTAGGCCAGTCATTTGCAGGCTCTCTGCCTGTCGGCAACGCCAACAATGGATCCTCCATGCTCTTCTGGTTCTTCCCTACCACTGCCGAAGGAGCGCCGAAGGAGATAGTGGTTTGGCTGAACGGCGGCGTAAGCTCTCAGTAGCCTTGGTTCAAAACGCATAGAAAACGAAGACTCACCGCATCATCAGCCTGGATGCTCATCTCTGAGTGGGTTGCTGCAAGAGAACGGTCCGTTCCTCTGGCAGGCCGGTGTCTCCACGCCATATGCGAATCCCTGGAGTTGGCATCGTCTTAGCAACGTCGTGTGGGTCGAGTAACCGGTAGGCACAGGGTACTCGACCGGTACAGTTACGGCCAAGAATCAGGACGATGTGGCTATACAATTCATGGGCTTCTGGAAGAATTTCGTGGACGCTTTCGGTATGCAGGGCTACAGCATCTACATCACCGGCGAGACATAGCTATGCGGGTGCTTATTGTCCCTTCATCGCCAGCAATATGCTGGATACGAACGACACGAAGTATTTCAACGTCAAGGGCATGACCATCTATGATCCAACCATCTCCAGTGGCCCGGCTCTTGCCGCGCCCATCAAGAACGTCTTCCCCTTCAATGACACAGCCAAGGCCCAGATCGTCAATTCCTCCAAGACCTGTGGCTATGACGAGTACTCGGACCATCTTCATACCATCTAGTATTTGACAGGTCAGATGACGTCGGACTTCTGGCTCGGTCTGAAGGTATGAGATAATCGAAAAGGCCTCGACATCGACCTCATCGAGCTACTTCCACGCGAGAGCTGTCAATGGCCTGTCAAAGCTCTAGTGGAACCTCGAACTCGTCTTGGTATGCCACCAAACTCGTCCGTCTCTCGAGCATACTCGGCCCATATGCTCATAAATCTTCCAACCCACCTCGCTAATCTACCTACCTGTCCAGTAAGACCAACAAATAACACGGCATGTTATCCTACCACTTGTCCAAATCATACATCAACCTACCCCCGCCCCTGAGTCAATCCCTCCTCCTCCGTTCAACGTGCATCCCGTCAGCTTCCTCCTCACCCTCATCCTCTCGGGCCTGGGCGTCAAATCCGCCCCGGCGAGGGGCAACTCAGGCCCACACTCTATATGCGACCTGCCCTGCGAGCCCCCCTACTACTGCGACGAGGCGACGCACGGGTGCAGGAAGATCCGGCCGCCGCCTAACGCAACTGCGACCACCGTGACGGAGGTGGACTCCTTTTCGATCTATCCGTGCAACTTCTCCTGCGAGCCGCCGTTCCCGGTGCCTACGCCGAATATGACTGCGGTACCGCTTGTTTAGCACTTTCCAATAGGGATCGTGATGGACTGATAGATGCAGGAGAGAGTATGCAATGATTGAGCGGAGATGAGTAAGAAAAAAAGGCCACTGTGGGTAATTAGGACATTAAAACGTTATATGTATAGGAGGTTGTTTGAAGACAGCGTAAGGAGGACATTGCCACAGCTGGCAGAAGGCATGTAATTAAGGTTGTTAGGTTGTTGGGATGGGGTAAGAGATAAGCTACCTCACGCGGCCTATGCTCATCAACCGGGGAGCTCAATCATATTCCAAGTCACCTGTAGTATAGTGGTCGGTATGGAGAATTTACGTCGACAAAACCATTTTAAAGAGGGGGTGGGATTGCAAAAGACTAGTGTACAAACTGAACTAAGCTCAAAACGTTTTAAAGTTATCAAGACCTACAGCTATTCCTGGATAAAAGCTGTGACAGTTTCCTTCATACAATAGAGGATGTTTGAAAGCCTAGCACCCAAGATGACACAGTGCTGTTAATAGCAAGAGATCCAAACAATAGCTACTTTGTCTTTAGGTTAACCGAATAGGAACGGAAATGTATCAGAATAACGGTTATGGCTGTAGTAGATTACAGCGGCAAGGCTTACCTATCTAATTTACCTATAGATATGTATGTTAGGCCTCAGTGTACGGAGTGAGCTGAGCTAAGCCAGGCCTACTCATCTGAAACGGCCTGCTGATTCCCTGGGGCGAGTTACAAAATTGGTCTCCGTCGTCGTTAAGGCCTCTGCGAACACAGTGTTGCATAAAATTCCCCGCCTGCTCACTTCACATAAGTGTACCTCTGTCCGTTGCAAACTCGGACGAAGACTCGTAAATTCCTTGGTCTGCACGGATATCTTAGGGGATTCTCGAAATCCCAGAGGACTACTAAGAGAGTATTAAATATAGACATCACAGGTTAGAATTAGAAGGACTAGGATAAGGAGGATATTTATTTAATTAAATTTGCATTTTCAAGATGTTACGATTAGTGATTATATAAGACGGAAATCTGAATCTCTGAAAAGTTCTAACTCGAATTCTAGGTATCGGCCTAATTCGAAAGGTCGGTTTTTTTTAATTCGAGAGAAGAACGCGTACTACGACGTCGCGTATTAATACCCCAAGAGAGAATGCAATGTGAACTAAATACGTTTCTCCTCTGTTTAGGTTATTCTTATCCTCCTCGTTCTCTTTCTATTATAATATTAACAAGGCTGCTATTTTCCTCTTTGGATATCCGTGCAGACCAACGGACTTACGAATCTTGGTTCGAGCTTGCAACGAACAGCTTGGGGCTGCGATCTTTGGCGGGCCCGGGTCAAGTTGCACAGTAAGGCGAAAAAAGGGTTCTCTGTCAAACTTGGAGAATATAAGTATTACAAGACCTTCATTCAATCTCAGCAGTTCTGCTGAATCAAGATCACACAGTTTCTCGGAATCGCATTCCCTCACCTAACCGTCGTATATTTTGTTTCCCGCGCGACATCATCTCCGCGAACCCAGGTGGTGATGTAGAATTTATTAGTTGTGACCACCCCCTTCATCTAACATGCTCTGCGGCAATTGACGAGTGCGGTATGAAATAAAACAGAATTCCTAAGTATAAGAGTAAATGACGAGAAGCTATATATAGCAAGAGCAGAACATGTGGCCCTAAGATAACAAAGAAGCTAATTCATGTTGTCTGCTCGCTCAACACCTTACTGGAGCCTACGAACCCATGGCACGAGCTACAAGTCGCCTCCTCCCCTTCCGCCCGCTCAACCTCAGGGCCCGTCCACTTCTCCGTTCAGCTGCTCAGCCACACCGCCTACCTGTCGCAGACCGAGCTCTGTCAAAGAATCCTCAACCAAAAGCCTCTCTCACTTCTTGCACCCCTGCACACTACCTAACTGGCAACACAGATCCCAATACAATCCGCCCCGCCATTCAGCGGATCGCAGTCGTCACGCGGGTCGTCGACGCACTCGTCGGCGGTGTTGGCGCACGAGAAGCCTGCGAAGCCTGCACAGATGCTGCGGTAGATAGGTGTCATGATCAGCATTGTGGTGTGTACCTAAAGAAGAAGGGTGGGGAGAGGGGGCAGAAAAAGGGGAAGGCAGTGCAGGCTTCATACCCATCAGGCACGACACATCTCGGCTCCGGGTCCGAGATGCACACCTCGTCCGAGGGACACGGAAGCGTGCAGGCAACGGCGCGGCTCTCGACGGGCGACGACACCACCATGGTAGAGAGGGCGAGGGTGAAAGCGAGACGGAGGCTGAGGGTCTGCATCGTGGGAGGTTGCCTAGCAATTCCTGTCCTTTTGCTTGACGCTGTCTTTTCGTGAGGGGTGTAGTGAGAGGTATTATCAAAGCCTCCGTGTGTGTGTGTGTGTGTGTGTGTGTGAGTGAGTGATCGTTGTTGCCCATGATCGACGGACCACGGCACCGTTTTTGTACCTCGCGCTTTCCACTTCCCATCCCTCTGTCCACGAGACATTCAAAGCCACTCCGTCTCCGCAGGTGGCTGCTTACCTGTCATATAAATCAGCCGTAGATCACGTCCCACAAAAATCCGCTGACAGTCAGTGAATCATCCCCTTTCAAACATCCTGCCTAGCCCGCCACACTTCTTGGCTCGCATGCCGTACCGTGCCTCGCCGTCAAAGCCAGGGAGTGATAACAGGCAATTTGGACTTCACATTGTTCGGGGTATGACTGAGCAGGTAAGATCTGCCCACATGTTGTCAGCCTTGGAATACCATGAGGCTGGCTGACACGGACAGTTACGGGATAGACTGGAGTCGAGAACCCGGGGGGACCATCATCAATGGACGCACTAGATCAGAGTGTATCAAGGTCACCACCACTTTTCACCGGAATTCGCAGCTCGCGGCGTGTGGTGTACGAGGCATTGGGATACAATATTGCCTGTTTGAGGCAAAGAGACTTGATTTCGAAATGAACGTAAGATAATTAGAGACACTCAATAGACTAATCCATTTATACGTTTTCACCGCCATTAATCGTCCTAAGTTTCTGTAGAGCTGATCTCCCATAGCCGGGTATCAAGTAAAAGTTTTGTGCGTTCGGGTATAAAGCATAAGGCAACATTCGATCAAAGGAAATCATGCTGTTGTGTTTTCAAAGGAACTCCTCCGCATCCTGGTATACTGTCGAGGTTCTCGACGGCCCTATCGGCGTAGGCGAAATGGTGGTAGTTCCATTCTCGTCAATGTTCTCCCGCTAAGAGACGGTGGTTACCCCAGCAGCAGAATTGGTTGCGGCAGGGTCAGCAGTCTTTGTGATTCCGTTAGCCGTCGCGTGATTGCCGTTGGTGGTGCCGTTGGTGGTCCCGTTTGTTGAACCGGGAATGTGAGCCTTGCGAGCGACCTCTGGTGCCACTGGTATGTCCGAACTCTCTATAAAGGCTATTAGCAAATTGCCCAATCCACTCGATCAAAGAACTAAGTTCACGTACTGCTAGCCGCTCCGATGGAGAAGACCGGGCTCTCCCACTTCTCGCCCTTCTTGGCGAGTTCCTTGTACTCCGTAGCCTTTGAACTGATGCCACCAGGGAGGTGAACTTCGGGGAAGATACTGTCCTCCTTGGTCATAGCAATGTTGATCTTCTTCTCATCAACGGACTTCTTCACCTCCTGTGCCTTCTCCTTGCCCAGTAGGTATCGGTTCTGCAACGCCTCGGTGTAGCGCTTGTAGATGTTAGAGGCATTCCCGGGATCTTTGCGGGCCTCCTCGAGGGCACGATCGGCCTCGATCTGCACCTCCTTCAGGAATGCGTCCGCTTTGTTGAAACTGTCCTTGATGGCCGACTCCGCAGCCTTCTGAAGCGCGGGACGAATAGCCCTGAGCGCGATAGGCTTGACCAAGTTGAAAAGCAACTTGTGCTTGGATTTCTTGACCTTAAGCTTCATGTCCTTAAGTTGGACGTCCACCTTGTCGATCTTGAAGAAGCGCTGCGGATCCTTCTTTCCGGCTGTAGACATCTTCAGCGTAAAGCCGAACCCATCACCAGCGAGAATAATGTCAGCCACGATCGTGTCGGTCAGACTGGGGAAGCCCTTCTTGCGATTGATGTAGAATGAGACGTCGCGCAAGTCCATCTGGACGCCAGAGACCTTGACCTCGATCGCGTGTTGCTGGGAGCCACCAATCTTTTTGCGGCCAAAGCGCATGTGATTCTCGTTGTGGATTTCGAGCAAGTTTGGCATGAAGTTGTCACTCTCCAACACAAGGTTCTCAATGACAGCATCCACCTGAGGATCCGAGTACTCGATACGGGGGATGGGGACGTAGGCAATCTTCTCAAAAGTCGCAGGAATGATGATCTCAGTCAAATCTTTCAATAGATGAGGCTTGAAAGTGGGTTTGCCGTTCTCGTCGTTCCCCAGGTCGAGGAATAGCTTGTTGACGGATTGCGCAAACTGCTTGTTCTGAGCATCTTCGTCGAACTGAGTGCCAAGGAACTTTATCTCGTCGACAATGCGGTCTGTGTGCATCTTGTACTTCTGTCGAAGAAGATAGTTGCCATGGTCGTACAACTTGTTCCAATCGTGGGTCGAGGCAGGCTCCAAAATGTAGCCTTGCTCCTGGAGACTGCGTCGGATGTATTTGTCCATGTCCTTGAACCAGTCCTTCAACTCAGGATCTTTTTGAGCGTCAAGGTAAATCTGGTTGACAGAATCCCAGAGATCATCGCTACTGGTACCGTTGGCAAAACGCTCAATGAGAGTTTTGAGGTCGGCCTCGGCCTGGGCCAGGGAGGATCTAGTCTCCCTGATAGTACCGGTACCACCATGGGTCAGCGTGTTGGCGTGACCGCCATACTGCTCAGCAAGGTCCAAGAGGGTCGATATCGCCTCGTTGTAGTCCGGGTGCGACTGGCACTCAATGACAATTTTCTTCAGCCGCCAGATGGTCTGGTCACGACGCTCCTGAGGCATCTTCTTCTTGAGATACTCCTGAGTCTTGGCACGATACTCCGCAGCACGCTTGTTGGCAGCAGCTTTGGCCTCCTGAGCATCCTCAGAAGTGATGCCAGTCTTCGCTTGAGCATTCTGCTTGGCAGCGTCCACGCCAGCGTTGACATTCACGCCGCTGTCCGTACCAGTCCCTTGCTGGGCAGCTTGTGTGGCGTTCTCAACAACATCACTCGTGTCGGCTGCGGGATCGTTCCCCTGGGCATTGCTCTTGTAGGCGCTCTGCAGCTGCTTTCTGAGAGTTTCCTTGGAGAAGTCGGGGGCATCGTGCCAAGTGTTGTCGTCGGCGGCCCGATCAATCTGGGACAGCTTGTCCTCGCCGGGGCGCACCATGCTGGCGGCGTTGGTAGCCGCATCGCCAGCCATGTCCCGGAGGAGAACCGTGGCATCGCTTACTAAAGCACTCGTCAGAAATATCCAGGACACGGGACTGACTAAATAGAGACTTACGAAGCTTGCGGAACTGGCCGTTGGTGATGAGAAGGGTTCCAAGAGTGCGCAATCCTTGGAGGGCCCTGTCTCCGTGCTGTCTGGCTGTCTCCTTGTTGACAGGAACATTGGGAGCGCCGACGGCCTTTGGGTCAAATGACTGCGTCTGCCAAATGAAATCCTGTAGCAAATTTCCCTGGTTCTTGGACAAGACCAGCTTCTTGGCCTGTGTGACCACATCGCGGACATCGGCCACCAAAGACTTGCCCTCGGGGGATAACTTCTCGGAGGGCTTCGAGAGAGTGGTAGACGCGAGGAAGCTGTTCAAGGCCACGTCGATTTGTTCATTCTATCAGGACGCTTGTTAACAGGTGCATTGGATACAGAAAATTCAGAGCAGAGCATACCGATGGGGCTTTTCCCTGCTGAAAGGCGCTGATGATGCCGTAAATTTGAAGCTTCCTGTTGACATCGGCCTCTTTCTGCTTCAGGTCGGTAGGTCTGTTCACCCGCGCCGCAGACATGATTCCTGGTTTTCTAGATCCTGATGTGAGAAAGAAACCAAGAAGAGGTAAAACAAAACGAGGAGAATGATCGAATTGGGTGCCGGGTATCACAGTGCTGAATTAGTAGAGGGGGGTATTGGGGGTATCAAATCGTTGACCAATATAAATATTGGAGAAACGTAGTAAAGTTAACGGAAGAAGTGGAAGGGACCGTAGTAGAAAGGTCAACCCCTGGGGACAGAAGTCTTATACGTCTGTCTCGAGGCCAAAAACAAGCCTGCTGGTGCTGGTGCTGGTGCTGGTGCTGGTGCTGTGGTTTGGACGAGGATGCGTAGCGCAGATTTCCCTGGTGGATGTGACGTGAAGGAATACGTCATATGGACGCCAGTCGAGAGGTCAAAATAGTACCAATTGTACCAGGGGGGAATGAATTGGCTGATTGGAACAACAATGCCAGAGAGGAAATTAGGCAGGATGGGAAAATCAAGGTCTGATGTGCACGTCTGGCGCGAGAAGGTTCACTGGAGGTGAAAGTAGAGGTGATCTACCTGAACAGTCTAGCGTGGGTCTTGTCTTTCCCAATCTAGTTTCGAGCTAGGTTCTTCTCTCCCTGTCCCCATTCTCGACCATAAAAAAGACGACCTAAACTCACCAGGAAGCCGGCAGGAGGTCAGGAGGAGGCAGCTAGAGCTCCTACTAGATCGAGCGGGATGACGCTGGTATTCTACATGTACACAATACCAGATCGATCGAGCGATAGACGGCCACTTGGCAGCTGCAGCTTGGGAATCAGGGCAGATGGGACGGCACGATCCTCTCCTACAACTGCATCTTCCGTCTTCGCCGTCTTCGCCGTCTTCGCCGTCCGTATGAATCTTTTGATTGTGAGGACTTGAGCGGTCAGAGCATGCGGTTGCTGTACTATTGGGGGCGCCAAGGTCAAGCCACAGATCCGCAAGCTGGTGAGAGGAGGACAGTGAATTCAATTCAGAAACAACTTACTTTGGTACGGGCTCCTTCCCTGCTTGCCTGCCTTGCCTGCCTGCCTTGGTACAGGGGCAGAGTGGATGCAGCGTTGCATTCAACCATCTGGCACATGAAGCTTCTTCCCAGCTGCTCGTGCTCCTCAGATCTGGTGAGCCACTGGATCCCTCCGACGGTGAGACGAGGCACAACTGGCAAGACACAGGTCTGTACAAGGCCACCAGCCAACCCCATCGAAACACAGGTGCTGCTGTGCTACGGTCGTCCGTTGGCAAGCACACGAGCAGGGCAAGCCAGATGTGTCGCAGCAGATCAGAACCTCCTTTGGAGGCGTTGATCGATGACGTCACACTAGCCTAATTGCAATGTAATAGTAAGGGGCCGGGCCACCAGAAAGCACCAGCCGTTTGCAATTCCAAGTCTCGTGAACTTCCAGTCTTTTCAGCTCACCAGCATAAATCGGGCGCTAGCTGAGCACCATGCGAAGCCGTGTTTGCGTCTCAATCGAAAACTGGGATTCCTTTTGCCGCCGAGGAGCAAGCTGGCTGGCCGGCGACGCACGGAACGTTTTCTCCAGCTCCCACGCGGCACGCGACAGTCGCCGAAACCCCTTGGAACAGGCGGCATCCCACATCCCGCAGCTGTGGCACCTCCACCGCCGCGTATGAGGTCACAGGCGCAGAGGGATTTCGAGCGCCTCTTTATTGTTTGACGTGGTTGTCATGTCTGGGCGGGAGGTGACTGAGCCCAACCCTTGTTAAATAATTCAATACCGTACTGAACCCTGAGACCAACCATCTCGATCGATTGTCATTTTATGCAGCCTCTTCGGCCAACCTCCTGTCCGATGATGGAATCCTTACTTCAGTCCTGCCAGATGGAATCACTTCACTATATAGAATCAAGTTGACATCAGAGTGCCGTTGCATGACTAAGCCAACCGTTGCTTGGGACCATTTGGCGCCGTTGACACTTGCCTGCAGTTGGTCAGCTGACACCGCGTGTGGAATGCGTGTGGAATGCGTGTGGAAGGCGGGTGGAAGGCGCGAGGCAGCCTTGCCGCCAGGCAGCACTTCCTTCCGCATCTCAACTCAAAGCAGTAGTCGTGCATCGCGTCGCTCAGGTACTTAAGGCGAAACTTGCAGATTCCCAACTCGCATACAACCTGGTCATCCCTCTCCGCTGTCCCATCCCCAATCTTCTCAACGACACCCTCCGAATTCACGTAGTCATCCTCCAACATGAGTCCCGCCATCAAGCGATCACAGTCGCCCAGTGCCTCTGCGAAGGATGAGGAGAAGGCCATGTATGCCAACGGCGCCCAGAGCCTCCAGGAAATCGACGAGCAGTATCCCAACCGACCTCACAACCACTCTCCCACTCTGCCCTTCTACGAGCTCATCAACGGTCTCTTCAACCCCTTGGCCAAGCCCATCCCAGCCGGTGCAGCTGCCAAGGCACGCCGCACTGCGTCCAAGATCTCGCCTACAGAGCAACGCCGTATCATTATCGAGCGCTTCTGTTCACGCTGGCGAAACGAAGTCGGTGATGACATCTACCCCGCAATGCGTTTGATTCTACCGGACAAAGATCGCGAGCGTGGCGTCTACGGTCTCAAGGAGCAGACCATCGCGAAACTACTCATCAAACTCATGGGGATCCACGACAAATCTGCCGATGGTCAGAGTCTCCTCAACTGGAAGACCCCGGGTAAGTTATCCAGCAGCTCTGGTGACTTCGCTGCCCGGTGCTTCCAGGCTCTTGACAAGCGCCCTCTCAAGACCGAACCTGGTGAGATGCGTATCGGTGAGGTGAACCAGCTCTTGGACAAGCTGGCTGCCGCCCACGGCGAACAAGAGCAGCTTCCCATCTTCCGCGAATTCTATAACCGCATGGATCCCGAGGAGATGCAATGGCTCATCCGCATCGTGCTGAAGCAGATGAAGATTGGAGCCACCGAGAAGACCCTGCTGGACCGCTGGCACAGCGACGGATCCAAGCTCTTCAACGTTTCTTCGAGCCTGCGACACGTGTGCTGGGAGCTCTGGGACGAACACATCAAATTGGAAGGAGACAAGATCGATCTTTGCCTCATGCAATGCTTCCAACCCCAGCTTGCTGGCTACGCCATGACTACCACCTTTGAGAAGATGGTTGAGAGACTCGGCCTGCCACCGGGTGATCCCGAGTTTCTGATTGAGGAAAAGCTCGACGGCGAGCGGATGCAGCTACACATGATGGTAGATGAAGACGTCCCTGGTGGGTACAGGTTTGGCTTCTGGTCTCGCAAGGGCAAGGCCTACACATACCTCTACGGCGATTCGTTTGAGGACACATCTTCGGCTTTGACCAGATACCTGAAGGGAGTCTTCCATGACGGTGTGCTGAGCTGCATTCTCGACGGAGAGATGATTGCATGGGATCCTACGATGGGCAAGATGCTGGCCTTCGGCACTCTGAAGACCGCTGCGCTCAACATGCAGAAGAATCCTTTCGACAAGCAGGGATGGAGACCCTTATTTCGAGTGTTTGATTGTCTGCATGTCAATGGCAATGATCTTACCAACCATCGCCTCTCTGACCGCCGTGATTATCTGAAGAAGATCATCCGTGAGCAAGTGCCAGGGCGATTTGAGATACACCCGTACAAGCTCACCAAGTCGCCGGCCGAGATTGAGCCTATGCTGCGGGAGATCGTCGAGAACTCATCCGAGGGTCTTGTCATCAAAAACCCGCATTCTATCTATAGGTTGAATGAGCGACCCGTCTCATGGATCAAGGTGAAGCCCGAATATATGACAGAGTATGGCGAGAATCTTGATTGCGTCATCATCGGCGGTTACTACGGCTCTGGTCGACGCGGCAACATGAAATCCAGCTTTCTGTGTGGTTTGCGAGCGCGTCAGGCTGACATCGATGCCGGTATTGCTGGACCAGAGACGTTCTACAGCTTCTTCAAGGTCGGAGGTGGCCTGACTGCCCACGATTATTCCACCATAGAGCACCACACAGAGGGCAAGTGGATGCCTTGGAATCCAAAGGCCGCCAGCAAGGTCCTCGAGCTGGCAGGGGGCGACAGATATTTCGAGCGACCGGATGTCTGGATTCATCCCAGAGACTCCCTTGTTGTCGAGGTCAAAGCCGCCAGCGCCGAGAAGACAAGTACCTTCAGGGTTGGCCAGACACTTCGATTCCCACGGTTTCGGAGCATACGATTCGACAAATCCTGGGACAGCGGAGCGCTTGACATGGACGGTTGGGAACAACTCCAGAGCAAGGCGGAAGAAGAGGTGAAGACGAAGAAAGACATGGCAATTGAGACTCGGCGGAGGAATGCCAAGCGACAGAAGCGCGACCTCGCTGTTGCTGGGGACGCGGAGTTCAAGGACGTTGTCGACCAAAAGTCCAAGATCTTCGAGGGCATGTCTTTCTACGTCCCAAGTGCGTCAGCGAGCCCTAAGAAGTCCAAGCCAGAGCTGGAGAACTTGATCAAGGAACACGGGGGCATTGTCGTCCAGCAACCGGCAAGGGTTCGAGACGGAGACGTGATTGCTCTCGCGGATAGGCAGACCGCGCGCACCCTCGCAGTCATGAACTTCGAGGGGGTGAACATCGTCACACCCAAGTGGATATTTGACTCCATCAACAACAACTACCTCCTCCCTTACGAAGAGGGTCACCTTTTTGTTGCTACAGATGACATGGTCGCACTCGCCGCACAAAACACCGACCAGTACGGTGACAGCTACTGCCGCGACGTGGACGTGGAAGAGCTGAGGGCGACCTTTGAGCGCATGAGCGAGGACACACCCGAATCGGGCACGGCTGACTTCGATACAGAGACCTTCTACGACCAGCTCGAGGCACACGGTCACGAGCTCCCTCGTTCGCGCGGCTACGTCTTCCGCAAGTGTTGCGTGTACCTTGCACCTGTCGAGGGCGTTCCCGACCTGACGATGGCGAGGCTGTGGGGGTTTATCGGCTTCGGGAACGGAACAGTAGCTGAGAATCTGGATGATGAGGTCACGCATGTGGTTATTGTCAGCCGGGGTGATGAAGATGGCGAGAAGAAGGTTGCTGCTGAGGTGCGGAAGCGGATCAGCAAGCGAAAGAAGCTAAAGGTTCCGCGGGTGGTTTCGGAGAGATGGGTCGAAGACTGCTGGAAAGAGGAAACGCGTGTCAGTGAAGAGGATTATGCACCCATCTGAGGTGGAATTGAGGTGTAGTGATGATGATCTCATATTGTACAGATACCCTAGCATATGATGAGTGCTGCAGATGAGTGACTGAGAGGAATTGAGTTGACTATATGATGAGCTCACCGGGCCCGACGTCGTCATCGTCTTGAATAATGTGTATTCGTGATGTGTGGTTCTGTGTTTCTGAAGCGGCCAGGAAGGGTTTCGAAAGGGTCATGGTGGAAAAGAGGAGTTTTGTGTCTTGTCCTCTCCTTGTGTCCTTGGTGCGGAGGGCGTGGGAATCATCACCATTTAGGATGCACTTAAGAATCGTTCCTAATTTTGCTTTTTGTTCTTTGAGAAAGAAAATTGAAGAAGAAAAAAAAAGATGAAGAGAATATTGTGCCGCCAACATTATAGACCCGGCTTGTATTCCTCCTTGTCCTTGACATACCCCTAGATTCCAGTAAGGCTTTGTTGTTTTCAAGAGTTCATGCCTCTCATGCCGGATAATGATTCCACCTTTTCGTGGTTGTAGTAAGATCATCATCACCCTGGGACCACATCCCCCCCCCCCCACACAAAAAAAAGAAAAAAGAAATTCAATTCACTGACACTTCCACCATACAAGTTTATAATCCTGCAGATTGCCAGACACTGCCAGCGAAGTAGCTGTATATCTAACTCGGTGAGTTATTTCATTGGTGTTATATATGGGCCTGATAGCCCACTTCGCTTTTTAGGAGTGAGGTCGTCGGTTCGAGTCTGGACTGGGTGGATGATGCTATGCTATACACCTTTTTCTTTTTTTCTTTCTCCTTTTCTTCTCTCATTCTTCCATTCACATACAAAGTAAGCAGATCCTCTAAGAATATATTGATTGATTCGACTGGCTCTTGATGACTCCTTCCTTACTGACTAGTCCTCTCGTGAGGGAGGCCCCCAGAAAAGTAAACCAACCATCTGCCATCTACATCCTTTCCAACACACCCCTCTTCCCCTTCCCCTTCCCCTTTTCTTTCATTTCTTTTCATCCCTTGTTGGCGGGGTTTTCCCTGTTGCCCAGACTTCCCCTTTCCCCACGGTCTACTCCTCATTTTCCAATGGTCAAGAACAACCGATCCCCCACGTCGCCCAGCCCAGGCTTCAGCATGCCCTCCTTGGTAAGCTCCGAGTCCACGGCGGCCAGCCAGATCTCGACGCCCTCGGGCCACTCGGCCGCGGCGCGCTTCACGCCCGGTTCGGCGCCGAGCACGGACAGGACCACGACGCGCTGGGCGCCCCATTCGCGGAGGGTCTGGATCGCGGCGGCGCAGGTGCCGCCGGCTGGGAAATGACATGCCATTGTCAGCCACTTTGTGTTTGGAATTTTTTGGTTGTGTGTTCTTTCTTTCTTCTTTTTCTTTCTATTTATCATTTCTTGAGGGGGGGGGGGGTCCGAGACCTTGCGTCATGCCCCCTTGGCAGAGTTCCGATTGTTGTAGAGCTATTCCTACCACCATGAAGAGAGCGGGGGCTGGGAAGAGGGGAAGGGGTTGTCACGTACTAGCGATCACAGGGTCGAGAATTATAGCAAGGGAGGAGGTCGGCGAGGAGGAAGAAGTGATGTGTTCGGGGAGATTGTTGTAGTACTCGACGGGCTCCAGGGTCGTGGGTTCGCGGTACAGGCCGAGATGGTGGACTGGCACGGGGGAGGGGAGCAGGGTTTGGATTGCTGGTCGTGGTCGTGAGCCCGTCAGAATTTCCCTCCCTACCCTGGTATTCTTTCGGGGGGTTGTTCAGAGGAACTATAACATACCTTCCACCATACCCAACCCGGATCTCAAAATCGGCACAATCGACACCGTCGCCGGCGCCACGGTCGTCGTATCATACTCGAAGCCGAGGGGTGTTTTATCCTATCCACGAACAACACACCACGTCAGCCCTATATTTCTTCTTCTTCGTCTTCTTCTTTCGTTCTTCCTTTCTTTCTTTTTTCCCCTTTCCAAAACCTCCCTTTCCGTAACGCACCTTGGGTCCCGGCACGGCAGAGACAGCAGTCGCCAGCGCCTCGCAGCCCACAATCAGCGCGATCTCATGCACCAGTGCCTTGACCTCCTTCGGGGTCGCGCTGCCCGAGNNCTACACTGGAGAAAAGCTCATCTCCAAGATTGGCCTCAGAGCCCGCACCCCCCTCGTAACCCTCCCTCCTCAGACGTATCAATAGGATCGCCGTCCACACTTCACTGCTGCTTCTTCAACCCATTGCCCATTTTCTCTCTCTCCTGCCACCTCTCTCTCGCCTCATCCACCATCTGCCCCAGCTCGCGATTAACATCACTCGACAGTCCCGGCCCGACAATCGGCTCTCTATCCCCACTGCCACCCGTCGCCAGACTCTCCGTGCTTGCCGATCGTTTCAGCGTGACACCAGCCTTGTTACTCCGCTCCTCGACCTTCTTCTTCATAAAGGCCTTGGCGGGGCTCGCGAAGAAGGCCGACGACACGGCCACACCGGCCACACAGTAGAAGTAGACCCTTGCCCAGACTTTCACGCTGTCGGCGAAGCCCAGCACGAGGAAGGGCGTCGTCGCGAAGGAGAAGGCGAGTTGCGTGACCAGGAAGGAGAAGATATCGTAATAGAGCTTCTGAGGGGTAGGTTTTTGGGTGGCCGGGTCGATGAAGAAGGGGCGGAAGTAGCGGCGGAAATCTAGTTATCATGTTAGCATTTTGCTCTCATCCTGAAAACTATTGGCAAATGCAAACTTACTCTTCGCCACTGTCTGGATGAAACTAGCCAGCACAAACGAGAGATAATACCCAGGGTAAAACCCATGCCACACCGCACTGGTGACGAACGTCGCCAGACTCGCCCGGAACCCGGGCTTCTTGCCCATGGGCGTGACCCTCAGGTATATGTAATTCCGCAACCACACATTCGTCTTTATATTCCAATTTGCCAGGTACGCGCGCGTGTTCTGCGCTGTCTCCACACCCCATGGAATGATGTTCGTGACCCGATCCCACGCGATCTTGCCCGTGACGGGGTCCACTCCGTTGTAACCGATGCCCGACAGGATACATGCGCCTTCGGTCATGGACCACACGCCGTAGTACTTCATGCGCGCAACGAAGTTGGTGATGTACATGATCCAGACTCTCTTCAGGAGGCCGTGGTCCATGTAGCTGTCGCTGACCAGCATGTCCGGGTTGTACGAGCCGCTGCAGCCCAGAAATAACAGGATCCACGTGAGGCCCTGGGCCAGCTTCCACAGCGCTGGAGTAGCACTGCGCGGTATCCGGCGCTTCTTGCGCGTGGGCGGCTTCCTGGACGGGTCGACGGTCGAAGGCACGTCGAACATGCTTGTGTCGAGCCAGCGCCGGTATTCGGCAAAGTCCATGGCGGGTCCTGCCAGCAGCGCCGGGAAGAAGAATATCCAGCCCGCATAATCCAAGAAGCCCGGTAGCTCGGCCAACACTCTATCTTTCTGGAAGTCAGACAGCTGGTCATCCGAGAGTGTGCCGTCCGCGACGTTCCAGCAGAAGGCCGACAGCTTCATGACCAACACCATCTGCGCGCCGGTGATGTCGACGGCGGCCGGGTTGTTGGCAAACTGGCGCTCAAGCTGGTTGACGCTCATGTGGCTCATGAGGAAGACGAAGCCAACCCATGGCATATACGGCGACCCGCGGAGGAAGTAGGCGATGGCGTAGGTGCCGCCCGAGGCGAAGAGGACGGTTCGCAGGCCGCCCCATAGATCGAAGAGGCCGACGAGGAAGAAGATACCGACGCTGTGTGGAGAGTCAGGGTTAGCGATCAGCTTCTCGGCGCCCCGTTCTGGCAAGCGTGTGGCTCTTGGCGCGGTGTACACGTACCCTGCAATAAAGAGGTTCTTGAACGCGGGCTTTGTGTCGGGTATGCGCTTTAGTACGGCAGCTAGAGGGTAGGATATGAGGATCGAGAATATGAGTTTCACTGTGTTCGAGTCCGGTTGTTAGTCTCGAGAGAGGAGAAGGTCGAGGCGACGATGGGCAGGGCAAAAAGTAGGTAAACCTCACGTTCATCGGGCCCGGCGCCAATATAGTCCGCCAGCCACACGAAGGCTGTTTGAACATTCCGTCAGTAATGAAGCTTCAACATTCGAAATCCACCACGGCAGAAAGCTTACGGGCGTGTAGAAAGTGAAGCATCGCGACTTCGATAGGACGAGGGTGCTGGGAGAGGATGGATGTTGAGAAACGTGGTTTTCGAGAAGAAACAAAGAAAGTTGTCAATCCATGCTTCCAGAGCTAGGAACTATACCCAAGCTTCTGAGCTCAGCAAGAGAAGTCCGAGAGACGATCCAGGTAGGTGGGGGGCGCTCAGGGATGAGGTGACGTCGAGATGTTGAGGTCTCTTCAGGGAAACCGGCCAGCAGGTCTCATGGTGCTCGGAAAAGTCCTCTGGCGGAGCTGTGGTTGAGGTTGCCAAGACCTGATGTCATCTGGTCAAGGGTCAAGAGCACCACAGCTCCAGACTGTGCTCCTGATGGCCAATAGAACACGGAGGCATCCCACAAGACATTCTCAATCATGCTGTGATATGGAGTACTGTTTTGGCCATCATTTCTTCTGTCAGATGGACAACCCAATAAGCCACATGGTTTGTTGGGGAAAGGCTGTGTATCCTCACAACTGACCATTTCTCAACATCTTTGACATCTTTGAGCCTCGGAATTTCGCCAGTCTGCGTCTGCCAGCTGACCTGAGATGCGCTGACATGATCCGAAAGCTGCAAGTGGACGCGTGAACATGAGTACTTTCATATTATCATGGATTAATTCTTTTGTTAGCTTTGGAGTTGGTGTTATGTCAATCTGCCGCTGGAACCAGGCAGGATGACTTCTCCCTTCAATGGTCATATGCACGTATGGGCACAATAAACGCCGCATACTTCCCTTTACACCATCCCCAGAATCTTGTCCATGCAAACGCCATCCAGATGTGATGTCTCCCCGTACAATACTCATTTGCGTCACCTCAGTCAGTCAGTCATTACAATCAACATACACATACGCCAGCAATTTGCGCCCCGTCCACCTGCTCTATCCCAATACGACGGTCGAGTACGTGCAAGAATAAAGTGGACCGAAAAAGTGCATGTACAAAGAACTAGACTCCTGTTCCCAGGCTACCTATGCTCATATGCCCTGAGGCCGGGTAAGCCCTGTGTCGATGTCTGAGCTCTCGGCAAGGCGGTGGGCGCTCGATCTTCGTCCCGAGCCGCCTCCCTCCTACGCTCCCAGTATGGCATCCTATGCGTTCGCGGCATCCTTGCTGCTCTGCGCGCTGGCGCTCATCACCGGCTGCTGCGTCGGCAGCGACATCTTGCTCTGCGCTGTCGATCTTATCTTGGCGTACGCGTACACGATCCCGCTGACGAAACCCAGGAAGATGGCCGTCACACTGCCGACGGTAACGGGGGCCGCGAAGAAGATAAGCCCCGAGATGGCGATGGGGAGCTTGTTGAGGGCGCCGACCATGGAGTACGTCGTCGAGGAGGTCACGCGGATGCACCAGGCTGAGCAGTAGGAGATGAAGATGGCGGCCAGACCCGAGTAGATCATGCCGATGATCAGGGGGTTGCGGGTCTCCTCGGGGAAGTTCAGGGCGAGGTTCGTAGAGCTCCAGTCTTCAAAGATCAGGGAGGCGACGATCAGAGTGGGAATGGTGAGAAGGTTGTTGTAGAACATGGCTGTCCAACGTCAGTCGCTGGTCCTCATGAAAATCTTGTTCTGGTGCACGTACAGTCCCAGTCCTTGAAGTTCATCTTCTTGATAACCTTGCGCATCGTCAAGACGTAAGAAGCCGTGCAGAACACGTTCATGCCCATCCACGCATATCCAGCATTCAGGGTCGACACGCTGACATTCGTATCGTAACCACCCTCCAGAGCAGCCTTGATATCAGCCCACGCAGCAATAACGGAGCTGAGCACCATCAGGCCGAAGGACAGCAGGGCCATGGGGGTGACCTCGCCGCCGAACCAGAGGACCTCGCCGTATGCAATGACGATGATGGTCAAGTTCTTGAAGATGGTGTAGACGGGGACGGAGAGGAACTGGAGGGACTTGGTGCTCGTGTAGATCATTCCGACGAGGAGGACGGAGATGGGGTACCCTTGACGTGGCGTCAGTATAAAAGCACCAGCTGTGTCAGTCCTGGCTGTGGCACGTACATTTCTTGGCCTTGTCCTTGTCGAAGGGGGCGAGGTTCGTGATCAAGCCAGCCTTCTTGCAAACCAGAATCGCGGCGATGCAAACGATGGACTAGACCAAAACAGTCAGTCAGCTCTTATACCCTGCCTCTCTTCCCTTTGAGCTCCCGGGGGCATGCGCTCCATACCTGCACAGCAAGGTAGAACAGGTTCAGGTTCCAGTTCTTGCCCGACACGCAGTACTTGTTGACGACGGTCATGGAGATGGACGAGAAGCAGTAGGCCAGGATGGACACGCCGGGGCTGTTCTGGGCCTTTGCGAGCTTGTCGGTGAGGGTGGGCGCGTGGGAGACCCGGTGCGACGGGGTCCTGGCGAGGAAGGGGTCTTTCTCGAGGTCCTGCTGGAACGAGTCGCTGCGGTCGGGGATCCGGACCGTGAAGTCATCGCTTTTCTTGTCGGAAGCCATTGCCGCTGCTGTCTCTTTCTCTTGTCCGTATCAGGCGCACCGAGAAAACGGGTGACGGCGGTTGATGGAGGGCGGGCGAGATGGGATGTCAGGGGCTGGAGTTGAGCTGTCGTTGGGGGGGAAAAGTCTGGGCACTTATCAGGGTGATGACAGTATGCTGATCTACCTACCACAGCGCCTATGCCGTAGACTGGTTGGTGACTGGCAGCTTTCCGGATGACGACAACTTGGGGAGGGCGATGGGATTGTGGCGGGCTCTTCACCAGATGAAAGGACAAGACATGTCAGATGAAGGAGAGCTGAGGACAAAAAGGTAAGAAGTTCTGCTCAATTATTCCGGGACGTCTTCCTATCAAAATTCAAAGTGATCCCCCCCCCCCCGGATTTGCAGGCAGGTGTCCTTGTGTCTGATCCTTGTGTCCCTGTGTGCCTGCAGCCGGGCCCACCGCTAAATTTGGAACCTACCTAGGTACCTACTAGTGTACTATGTAGCAGGTAGCTCCTCGCTGAAATTGAATGAAATTGCTCATGGCTGCACATCCATGCATCCATTCCATCAATGGATGAAAACTCTGGGTTACCCCTTTAGGTGTTATTTTGGGGCTATTTTGGTGATGTTCCTGAATTGTTCTGAACTGGCTGCCCAGATAAATTCAAAAAGTTCAACCCGCCTTGTCAATTGATGTCAGGCCATACCTGATAGCAGTCCACTCTCTTATGTGTACCTAGGTAGGTACAGAAGAAACTCATCTTTCTCGACGTATAGCAAAATACTATTCAAACAGCTTCTCAGACACTCATATTAACTCCCAGTTAGGTGGCTTGTAGTGCTAGGATCGTAATAAGGATCATCTGCAATGCCCTTCCCTTTATCCTTGTTTGGCTGCTGAGCCCCATCATCCTGCTCTGCAGCCACAGTGTGAGAAGACCCCCCCCCCAACCTTCTCTCCCATTCCCACCCCCACTCATAACCATCTCGCAGCAATGATACGGCGTACAGGTGTCAGTTTGTGAAGCTCTCCTCCTGTGTTATACGTAGAGTCTTTTTTTGCAGTATCTGGTACTGTGATATCCCGTCTGGATTGTTCCCCAATGGGTGGTGAAGGACCTGCCACAGCACCTGGGCTTCCTCCCACCGTAGATGGGTTCCGAAGCGTGTCCAGCTCTACTTGTGAGCCCAGCTCAAACTCTTGTGTCGCTTTATCTAGCCCAGTGTTAGAAGGAGTCTCTCCTCTAGTATCCGAAGTGTTTCCTGTAGTGCCTCCTGTAAAAGATAAATAAAGGTACGCTCAGCGATTGCCGTCTCACCGCCGTCCATCTCGACGAGCTCCACCATCTCCTGGTCCCAGACACGCTGGTCTGGCTAACAGATTTCATGGTCTCCATCAACATGTAGCCCAGAACCGCATGATGCGCCGCATACTGGTGGTACCCGTTGACATTCCGCAGTTCCTCTATACCAGGTGTCCCAATATCTAATGAAGGCGGCCAGTTTCCCCACTTCCTCTCTCTTTCTTCCCCAAAGCTGATGTTGCAAACCTGCTGGTATCATGATATATGGTGGGCTTTCAGGAGTGACCACAGGCTGTAGTGTCAGGGTGATCTCCCACCAGGCTAACTTTTTCAACACGCTGTGAGTGCGAGCCACGGCGCTGATAGTCACCTTCGGGCTTGAAATGGATGCAAGTTGAACAGGGCGTTTGCCGGTCACACTTCCGTCTGCGCAGATGGCACCCCCAAACAGGCCGAAAGTTGCTGAGCAGGTCTCACCTGACGAGGCCGATTTGTTTTATTGACGGTTCCGGACCTGAGTGTCCCTCCCATGCGCACTAGCCCCATGAGTCTGCTAGGTAGAAGCAGCCATGATGGTGTCACCCTGGTCAGCAGCCTCCCCGTCCACGTCTCCCAGAACCCCATCCTCCCTGGGCGACTCCTTTATGGTCGGCGTCTTCTCCTTCTTCTCCTCCGTGCTCCCCTCCTCGCCGGGCGGCACTGGGAAGTTCAGATGCTTCCAATCCTCCAGCTCCTCCGTCACGCTCCGAAGCCTGTCGCGGATGCTCTCGATCGCGTAGCTACCCAACAAGAGCCTCAGCGGCGGGTACGAGCAGTGACCCAGCTGCCAGACCAGCTCGGCGCACTTGACCGCGCTCGTGGGCTGTTTGTCACCCAGCCAGGTGACCATCCGCTTGGCGTGCAGCGCGGGCGACGTCTCGTGGCTGTAGGCCTCGCTGGCGGGTTTGATGAGGAAGTGGCCCCACGTAGGCAGCGGGTTCGCCCCGGAATCCACCGGCTCGTCGCGGCGCACCAGGCCCGGCTCGACGAGGGTGGCTTTGAGGTTGAAGGCGTCGATCTCATAGAGCATCGCCTCGATAAGGCCCTCGACCGCATACTTGGTGGCACAGTACGGGCCCAAGCCGGGCACGCCCAACGCGCCGCTCGTCGAGCTGAAGATCAGATAGCGGCCGCTCTCGCGCTGACGGAAGTAGGGCAGGGCGCCCTGGATGATGTGCAGGGTGCCCATGAAATTGGTCTCGAACTGGTCGCGAATCTCGTGCTCGTCCTGGTCCTCGCACGCGCCGATGACGCCGTAGCCGGAGCAGTTGGCGACGATGTCGTACCTGCCGAAGCGTGCGAGGGTGCGCTCGAAGACGCGGTCCACGCTGCCGCGCGCGCGCACGTCGCAGGCCGTGTGCACGCAGTTGTCGTGCTGCGGCAGGTCGGGTGGCTGCGGCGTCTCGAAGCTGCGGCCGACACTGGTTACTAGGTCGCCGTGCGAGAGGGCGGATTTCACGAGCGAGCGACCCATGTGGCCAGTGCCACTATAACGGGTAGGGGGTAGGTTTGCTTGAAGTAGATCACCACCCGGGACTAAATATTGAAATAGCAGTTGTTGGCCAAGGTTTTCAAGGTTATCAGTTCGTCGTCATGCATGCTTGCATATTATACTAGGGAAAGATGCCAATTCCCCTGCCAGAAGCAGTGATTGTCTTTTTCTTCTTCTTTTTATCTTTCTTGTGATTTTTTTGTTTTGGTTTTTGGTATGAGATAAGGATAAGGCAAAGTGCAACCAGCGCAAGAAGCAGGTCGGCATTTCGAGGCTGCTAGCCTCACTAGTAGCGACCTCTCCTCCCTCCCCGCATACCTAACCTCATATATGCTCGGAAGGGCGCAAAGGCCTAAAAGCTAAGACGAACTTGAGAGATCCATGTAACATGTTCAGTCAGCATCGTGGGAATGAACCATAATGATCATGGCTTGCCAGCAACAGCCTTAAGAGAGAGAGACTCACAGAGCTTGACGACCATGAAAGTGAAGAGAGACTTCTTGATAGACGGTGAAGATGGAATTCTAGAATCGACTCTTTACAGAGGCGCCAAGCCAAGTTAGGTAGCCCTAGACCTGGACCCCACCAGCCGACAGCCCAACCTGCTCATCTGCCGCCGACGTCACATTTCTGGGTGAGCACGCCAGAATAGGTGCAACCAATCGATTTTGGGCTCAATACTAAGCAACCCGGCGACGGCGACGCTCGTGAGGCCAAAAAAAAAAAAAAAAAATTATTCTTCGAGACTCCGCCCTTTCCAAAACGATCTTATATTATCTTCCATATTTTGACTTTTTACCTTCAAGTTCCACACATCTCTCTCCCACGGCACTCCAGCAGATCGTGTTTTGCCTTCTCAAGATCGGCGCCTTGACTTTTCCTCCCCTCATATCTCACATCTCACAACTCACTTCCACGCTATACCCCCTCCCCCTCCCCTAACAAAATGAAAGCCTACCTCTACGACAACGCCCCGGGCGACCAGCGCCTGCCGCACAACTCGGGCACGCCCATCACCCCCGCCGCCCTCCAGAAACTCGGCGTGCTCTACCACCACATGCCCTCCGTGTCCCTCGTCGACACGCTCGCCGCCGAGCGCGGCTACAAGAACCGCGACGAGATCAAGGTGAGCCCGGCCACCATGGGCGACGTCTACGAGACCAAGGTCAAGAGCTTCTTCGCCGAGCACCTGCACGAGGACGAGGAGATCCGGTACATCCGGGACGGCAAGGGGTACTTTGACGTGCGCAACGAGGGGGACGAGTGGGTGCGCATCGAGCTCGAGAAGGATGATCTGATCATCTTGCCGCCGGGCATCTATCATCGCTTTACCACGGATGAGACGAATGTGAGTGCTTCTTTCCGTGCGGTCGTGGATGGCATAGAGGAAGGAGGAAAGTGTGTGAGGAAGCGTGGGTGACGGGACTAACACCACTGCAGTACGTTCACGCCATGAGGCTCTTCAAGGACGAGCCCAAGTGGACGGCGCTGAACAGGAGCGGTGACTTGGACAGCAACCCCCACAGGAAGGAATACGTGTCTCAGTACCTAAACTAAGTGAACAAGACTAGGTGGGCGTTTGGCCATGGAACTGGAAGGCAGCGAACGGATGTGGGTATGAGTTACGATATTCTGAAAATGACTTTTCAGCTTTGGCTTGGGCAACACATGCCTCTCTGCAACATTGGATGTGGACTGCTTCAACCTGTCCACTTTAAATACCACTTATTGATCAAGAAATGAATTCAGATTGTATCTGCTGTGAAGACAACCTCCTCGAAAACATAGAGAACCTGTCTCATTCAAGTAGTGTTATCCTTGGCCCGGCAAATGCCGTTTTTGTATCGACACTTGAGCGAGGACACTGCAGGTGTCATGATGCCAGATGAAACCTCATATCCGTCCATTCCACGCCTCCCAACGCCAAGTCGCCCTTCTCGTTCATAGGTCAAGCGGTCCTATCCCAGCGACAAAATGAACATGCCCTTCCACAACGCCGCAAGATGGGGTCAGAGTCCGTGAGGAACAATACTCCAAAGGAAATCTACCAAAAAGAAATCGTTCATTCAATCATCGTACTTCCGGTGCGACCTCGGCCCCCGCAACCGCAATCTCATGGTTAATACCATTCGCGTCTGAATCCTCCCTCCGACCTTCAAACAACCTCCTCCAGAACATGGGCGGGTCCAAGGGCCTCGAACCACCGTGGAGCGGAGGGTAAACGTCGCTGAAGAAGTACCAGATATGGCCAATGACGACACCCATAATCTCGTCCTTGGGGACGGTACCGTGCAGCACCAGGCTGAATCCCATCAGAACCCAGGGGAGGTACGGCGCGGTAAAGACAAGGAGCCCCAGGAAGGACAGGCGAGTGTCTGGGTTGCGCCGCGACCAGATGTACACGAAGGTCGAGGATAGAGGGTGGCCCAGGAAAGGCATCGAGACGAGCGGCGACAGGCAGATCAGGCTGGTCGTCGCATAGAGGAGCAGCCAAGAGAAATGTGCTGGCGATCGACCGGCTGACTCTTCGAGGAGGCGAGAATAGCGTTGGAGGAAGTAGACGTGGAAAAGGAGGTCGAGGGATAGGGGACCGAAGTAGAGGAATGTTGTGAGTAGGCGCCAGTACTATTCAGTGGCAGCAGCAGTCAGCATCATCAATGGCGTTGTTCGCTTGTCCGGCACCTGCATTGGGACTCTTACCTGTCCATTTTCGAACACTGCTCGGTAACTGTAGAACAGCTGAAAGGCGTTGACGACCTTGCACTGCACCAGGGCGCTGGTGAGGACGGTGGCGGTTGTCCACAGCCTCGTGCAAACGGGCATCTCCCAGAACCACTCCTCGAGCGGAAAGCGGCCGCCTTCTCCCATCATTCCGTCCATGACTTTTTATCTGTGTTGTTGTACTGTGTGCGATGAGGCTGATAGAGGAGTCCCCGTTTGAATATCAAAAACCAGGGTCGCGCGGCTGGATGGTGGGCGCGCTGTCGAAGAAGCAAATCAAAGAAGCAAATCAAGGGAGAGTCGAACGAGTAATTGACCACGTCGCCGGTTCGGGGGGGGATGTTGCGTCTAGATAATTCGACCGTATGAAATGACAGGAACCAAGACGAGGAGAAAAGGAATGCGTGACGTCTTTAGGAATGTAGAACGCAGCGTTGAGTGACTGAAGTTGATGATGAATTGTATTGTCGAGGTGGCCTCATTGAGCCTAGATGCCATCTAATCAGTGAGTGATAAGCGCACCGGATGACGAAACTGGCCCGCGCCCCTTTTTGGCCAGTCCGACAACGGAAGTGCGAGCTCCACCCCCTCCCCCCCCCCCAACCTGGGGTTTCCCCTCCCAGAGAAAAAAAAACACCTTCAACCTGATATTCCATCAAATCGAAGTATTCCACCAAACCAGTTAGAGGGTGGTACAATCTTCTTGAACAAAATCGTATCGGATCGTTTTCTGTGGAATAATCACTCATGGAAAGTCTTCTCTATATGAACGGTGGCATTTTGGGGTGGTCATCTCTTCGAGGTCGGTCCCTGATTCCCCATCGCATGCGCCACAACGAGGCGATGCTGGCTTGCGCAGACCTGAGCCACATCACTTAACGCGAGGAGGATCCCCGTCGCGAAAAACCGCGCTCGCCAGGGTCCCCATGCGCGCGCGAAGCTCTTTCCCAAACCAACCACTTCAATTTCTCGAACTCCTTTGTTCCAACCCTACCCAATTGACCGGAAGCACCTTTGGTATTTTGCATCCATCCAACCCGGGTCAGGCGCATTTCACTTCTGCATTTCTTCTCCTAATACCCAATTCCTCGTGGCTACTTTGCCCTCGACTGCCAAAATCCACCGTTTCTGGGCCCAGCCTACGCGACCTGCTCTGCGCCCAGCCCCTCTTCGGTTTCAACCCGCAAGAGCCCCCGGGAATTCGAGCGCACCGGGTTCCAATCGGTCATAATGCCACCCAAAGCAGTAGGACGAGGGGGCGCAAAAGCAGCCCCGAGAGGAAAGGCGCCGAGGGGCAGTGCGGCGAAGGGTGGTGTGATGCGTAAGTGAGAAGCGATCCCGCGCAACACCGAGCGCGAACCTCGGCGCAACACAATCGGGTCCTCTGGACTGACCAAACATGCGCGCACAGCTGGCGACCCCGTCCCTGTCGGGAAAAGGCGCAGATACAGGCCTGGAACGAAGGCGTTGAGGGAAATCAGGCGCTTCCAGAACAGCACCGATCTCCTACTATTGAAGCTGCCCTTTGCGCGACTGGTGAGCTCGCCCTTCCCACGGCGCATGCGCCTTGCTTGCTCGGCTATAGAAGGCACTGACGACCCCTTTCTAGGTTCGCGAAATTGCATTGCAATTCCGACCCCGCGACATGGAGTTCCGCTGGCAGTCGCAAGCCATCCAGGCTGTGCAGGAGGCCGCCGAGGCCTTCCTAGTCCACCTGTTTGAGGACACCAATCTGTGCGCCATCCACGCCAAGAGAGTCACCATCATGCAGTCGGACATCCAGCTCGCGCGGCGGATACGCGGCGTCTGGGGTGGTGCCGCGCCCATCTGAGCTGTGTTGCCTCTGTTTTGCGATTCGCTTCGGTCTGATACCCTGGTGTCATCAAAAAGAGAGAGCGACGGCGTTTCTCTGGTGGCGGCGTTAAGAGGAGTGCGACTCTGGGCGGTTTCTTGAAGTTTCTTCGGAGGAGGTCTGCTGTGAATCGTAACTTCGTCTGGGGATCAGGACCCGGATCATGTCAGGCACGAAGGGGTCGACTCGAATCTTCCTCTCGACTGTGTTCAGCACAGCGCACAATCTTCGAAACTGTGGCGGTCGGACGAGCGCATTTGCTTCGTTCTCATATCCTTTTCCGAGCATATGGCGCTTGATCTCGTGGAATACCATGCTGTCAGTGTTTGACGAGCATGCTCAGGGTGTCACAAAGTGTGTGGAGGTCGGCCACTGGCGAGATCCAGACGGCGCTCACATCAGTTTGTGAGTAACAACACAATGCTACGCTGTGGGGGAGCTCAAACGGATTGGCTGGGCTGAGCTTCTCGGGTCTGCTCTGCTCTGGGCGTCTCGATGCGGTCACCATACGAGGCTGGCGAGGAGACAGGCAATGGATGAGTGGCTCTGTGGTCGCAACTTTGTGGAATGTTCAGGTTTCTACTTCTAATCAGCTTATGCGCATTGTATCATCCAACAAATCTAGATGTGTCAGCACCCACTACAAGCACATTCTTCGCGAATGGGGAATCCAACAGTCTCGAAATCAAACGGCCATCTTGTATTGAGATGTGCACAATATCAGGTCCAATTACAAATGCAGGTGTTTTGTGGCTCGAACGAAGAGGACATGTCAAGTTTCGGGCGGTATCGGTTGTCAACGTCCCACAGACACGAAAGCTAGGCGCAGGAGTCTCTTCAACATCATTATTACCCTTCGCAGTCTTGTCTTCATGACATGCGCCTGATCCGGCTCTCACTCTGGAAAGTGAAGAGAGACAGGTAGATAGATCAGTGCAATCACAAGTCCCTCTTCAGAATACCAATCACACAAACACACTGTGTCGTCTTGGCACCAAAGAGTAAAGTACAGACCCACAGTACGTAAACGTCTCTCTAAAATGTACAATCCAGAAATGTGCAAATCCCAATCATGCGGCCCTCCCATCGGGTTATGTACAATGGTATATGTATGGCACCGAAACAGGGTCCATCTGAAATGCACCCATAAGCGCCCGGACTAGGAACAAGGTGTGTGTATGTATATATATATATGCAGCACACACCCTCCCTTGCGCCGCCCCCC
>MUZH01004358.1:0-49232 GCA_003012965.1 Juglanconis oblonga | reverse complement strand
CCCCATCCCCGAAGCCCCGGGCGGACCGACCAGCTGTGACTCACAATGTTTGAATGTTTCTTTTTCTACTTCTAGGAAACACCATCTTCCTGGCTCTCGGCACCGCCCATCTCCCGTACGGCTCATCCACCCTCTGGCTGAAGGCTTTGATCTCCATCGCGGCCTTCTGGGCCGGCTGCTACTCCTTCGGGCAAACCCGACGCATCGGCAACAAGCGCAAGCTCACGCTCGCGCTCTCGTTTCTGACCCAGTCGCTGCTCATCCTCATCTCCGCGGCCCTGGCGCAGAGCGGCGTCGTGCCCGCGTTTGCATTGTCGTCTCTCGGCACAGAGGCTAGCGAGGGGCTGCTGAAGCGGTACGAGACCAACGCCATGTCGATGGCCCCGCTCGCGTTGATGGCGTTCCAGTTTGGCGGGCAGATCGTCACGACCCGGGTCCTGGGATTCAATGAGGTCCCGACCAATGTGCTGACTTCGCTGTACTGCGACCTGCTGTCGGACCCGCTGCTGCTGGCGCCCATGGGAGGTAATGTGAAGCGGGATAGGCGCATCACTGCAATCATCTTGATGCTGGTCGGGGCTATTCTGGGTGGCTGGCTGCAGCGGTCGAAGGCTGGTATGCCTGCTGCGCTGTGGATTGCCGGGGCTGTGAAGCTGGTCATTGCGGTGTCTTGGATGACCTGGAAGGGAAAGTCGCCGCCGAAAGATGAAAAGGGTACCGCACGGGTGTGAGGAAGCTGCCGCTTACCTATTGCTTGCTTTGTTGATGAACCTTACGCCATGAGGTCTCAATTCTGCCTCTACAACCTCCGCATAGACGATAGACCGATACCCTGGTGGCCACAGTATAGACTAGACTTTCGATCATATGACAGTACTAATTCAATCCTCTAAGACTACTCTTCCACTGGACTGCGCCCGCATGATTCATACCTCGTTTTCTATGGCAAACGACCGGGCTCACCTCTTTAAGTGGCGACATGTATCGTCCGACAATGATTTGGATAGAAGTAGCCCCCGGTAACAGGTTGTTGGGATCCATAGGCCTGAGTGTCGCATGAGAAGATTGTTGGCGGGGCCTCGTTGAGGACAGAGCCAAAGCCACCTTAAGTCTCTCGGGATATGATATGTAGAATATATAAAGCAAGGTATGGTGGACCCGTAACTTGGTACTGTGACACTTGGCCGGGACTGCTGACGAAGACAATCAGTAGCCAATTTGACACAATACCTGCAGGAGATGCTCTGGATGGTATTTTATGAAGAACAGGATGGGCACTTGTGAGCCAATCCGCATTGCCACTACCATTCTCGTCTGTGGTTCAAGTCCATGAATAGGAGTAGACCAGACTGACAGAGACAAGGGCCAAAAACAAGGTTGAGCAGTATAGCGTCGGTAGTTCCGAGACAGGCGCGGACCTGCGCAGGGTCCGAAACTTTTCAAACCTTACCTATCAGATCAGCAGCACGCTCGCATTGCTAGGTTGTCATAGTCTCTTTCATGATCGCCCATAAGCCATACCTATATACCACCTTTACAGTTTCGATTTCACCAGGGCCGCTTTCTCCCACAAGCCCGATTTGTCCAGGTTCGGCTCGCCGTCGTAGATATCCCTTTCCACCATCCGAGTATTTACCTGGTATAATGTCAGCATACATCTTCCGAAGAGAACCACTCATGGTCTTATGATGCTTAGTGGATGGACTTACAAATTGTGGTCCCAGCTCCGTGATGCTGTTTGCCCCCAGGAGACGCATACACGTCTCAACCTCGGCCTGCAGGACTGTCCTTGGCGTCAGCACCAGAATACAATGATACATTCGAGGCACAACCTTGACGGGTTAGAATCTTACTCTCAAAGGTCCTATACACTCCCTTCCATCCGCCAGCACCCAGTCCCCAAAGCGGTGGCCTCCCGATGCCCACCGCCTTCGCACCTAGACACAGCGCTTTCACAACATCCGTGCCTCTCTTCACACCGCCATCCACCCATAACTCCACGTCATTGAACGCGTCCGGGCAGTACTTTCTGCACTCGAGCAGGGTATGTATCGCAGGCGGGGCTGTATCCAGGGCTCTTCCGCCGTGGTTCGACAAGATGACAGCCTTCAGGGTCCCCGGGTTCTCCCTCGCGTACCTAGCAGCCAGGTAGACGTCCTCGTGGGTCTGTATTCCTTTCAACACGATCGGCATATCAGGGGCGTGCTTCGTCAACCAAGGCAGCGTCGTCTTCCACGTCAGATCCGCGGCCGTGCCCGCGAACAGCGCCTGTCCGACCCCACCGGCGGCGGCCTTCGCCTTGCCAAGAGCAGGGTAGTCCACCTGGCTCTCCGCCGGCGGACCCGAGGTCTCCAGGCCTTGTTTCTCATCCATCTCCCTCTTGCCGGGCACGGGCGCATCGAGGGTGAGCACGATGAACTTGTACCACTTGCGCAGCTTGGCGATGCGCGCGAGCATGACCTCGCTCTTTCGCCTGTCGTTATGGACGTACAGCTGCCAGCCGAACACCTGCCCGTCGTGGGCGTCCTGGACGATCTGCTCCGGGGTCATGCTGGCGTTGTTGCTGACGATCTGGCAGGCGCCGAAGTAGCCGGCGGCTTTGGCGATGCCGGCCTCGCCGTCCGGGTGGGCGAGACGGGCCATGGCGGCCGGGCAGACGAAGACGGGGGTGCGGACGCCGAATTGGCCCAGCAGCGAGGTGGAGGTGTCGCACTGCACGCAGTCGACGAAGACGCGGGGCCGGAGGAGGATGGAGCGGTAGACGGCGTTGTTGTAGTTCTTGGAGAAGAGGTCATCGGCGGCGGAGAAGTAGTAGGCGCGGCATTTGGCGGACACGAGCTTCTGGGCGACGTCGGCTATCTCGTCGAGGTTGAGAAGGTGGTCTAGAGGTGGTGGTACGTATTTCGCGGGCGGCGATGAAGGGGAGGAGGTCGAGGAGATCGAGGAGGTCGGGGTGGTCGAGGATTGGGCGGCAGCGGCATTGTCATTGCCAGCAGCTGAGTTTGCTCGCGCCAGACTGTCTGGGTTTACACGGCCGAGTTTGGCTTCTGGCGGGAGATTCTCGTCGATCGTGCCTGGAGGGTGGATGGGGTCGTATTCCTCTGTTGCGTCCTTGCCAGCCAGCTTGAGGATGATGTTGGAGCCGCCGGGGTGTTCGGACAGGAAGTTGGTCACATCGTAAACATTTCCGTACAGAATGACCCAGCAACTCTCGTTGGAAGTATGCTTCGCAACTGTCAAGGTCATAGAGTTCGTTAGCCGGGTCATCTACTGCAGATGGCCAGTCTCTCTCTCCTCCGGGACTCTTCCGGGACTCTTCTCTTGACTTGCCTTCTTCTACAGTAAACTCCTTCGCCATGTTGCTACAGTAGTATCGAGACAGAACACGCAGGGGACCTCTATACCGAAGGAAAGTTGGTCGAAAACAAGAACAAGAAGAAGAAAAGAAGGAAGAATATCGTGATCGATCATGGCCAATGACGGCAGCATTGCGACTCGGCAGGGACTCCACCGACTCCGAAGGCTGGAGGGAGAGCTCTGGCTGCCCTTTCCCACTCGTTCAGGGCAGGTTTCGGCGATGACTGCCGCTGCATGTTCTGCATGTTCTGCATGTTCTGCCCACTTCCCCGGGTCAAAAGATGTGGGGGCTTGCCAGGAGGTGACCAATTGACGCAGTCCTATTCGCTGTAACAACGACCCGAGATGCCGGCATGTCTCCGGCATGTCTGTCTGTTCTCCGCCGACCGGAGTAGGAGAAGGTCAAGAGAGAAGGTCAAGCACTCGACGACCATGTTTGAGAGCAACTTGTTGGCAACTTGTTGGCCAAGCCCCGTATCCTAGGTAAGAACACGTGCATGTCCCCAAATCCGTCGGCTGTAAGGCTGAGACTCAGATCGCATCGTCCTGCTGTCAGATTCCAAGGTTGTAGTGAGCGATCCGGGTACCCAGGCCACTTGTTGAGCCGCTTGTACTTTCCCATCACGGACAGCTTTGGGCGACACTATAAATATCACATGCATCAGATGCATCAGATGCGCCATCAGCAGCCATCGTTTGACTCACATAGTAGTTCATCGTGCCCGTCCGCGGATCCCTTTGCTCAGCATACATGTATACAAATAGCAGGAGTTGGACACTGCATCTCAAGGAACAATCATCACACATAACACCCTGTAAGGCTGCACAACACACGACGACATCATGGCTAGTGGGACATACCCCAAGACGGCCCAGAACGCCATCAACAGGCACAAAGAGAGAGGTAGGGTTTCCTGTGAAAATAAAACCGTCGGTTTTCCTAGAAAGAAAAAAAAAAGAAAAAAGACCAGGAAATTTCTCACTGACATGATCACTATGGACAGGCAACTACGATGCTGAGACAATCCACTCCATCATCAACAGCACGCCCGTAGCCCACGTCTCCTTTGTCCCGGACCCCTCCAACCCCCTGCCGGTCGTCCTCCCCATGATCGCCCGCGCAGGTACATTCCCCGACGGCGACGGCGACGCAGCCGTCTACGTCCACGGCTACGTGTCCACGCGGATGTTCCGCCCCCAGACCGGACGCTCCGAGCCTGCGACGCCGGCGGACGCGGACGCGGACGCGGGCTTCCCCGTGTGCATCGCGGCCACCAAGATCGACAACCTCGTGCTGGCCCTCACCCCCTTCAACCACAGCTACGACTACCGCTCCGCCGTCGTCCACGGGACCGCGACCCTGCTGGATCCGGGCACGAGGACGGACCCGCGGAACCGCGACGAGATCCTGTGGGCCATGCAGGTCATCACGGACGGGATGGTGCCGGGCCGGTGGGACGGGAGCAGGGTGCCCCCGGAAGAGGGCGAGATCGCGTCGACGAGGATCCTGAAGGTGAGGATTGACAGTGCGAGCGCCAAGAGCCGGAATTCGGGGGTCAAGGATGATGCCAAGGACTTGAAAGAGCAGGCCACGACGAGCAAGGTCTGGACGGGCACGATTCCTTATGTGGAGATGCTCGGCGATCCGGTGCCGGCCGAGACGAACCAAGTGGCGGCTGTACCGACCTACATCTTGGACTACGTCAAGGGGCACAATGAGAAGGCACATGATGGTTCCGGTCCGGGTGGGCTTGTGTCCAAGGTCATGGCATCGCTTTTCGGAAGGTGAGGTCGGTGTGGACCATGACTACTTCGTAGCTAGGTACGCCGCACATGTCTTCGTCGTCCAGTCTGGGAGCTATCAAGGTAACCAGCCACACGTGCAAGACTAGACCTCCTCCTAGCTGACAGCCAGCCTACTTTTTCTCTGCAGCACAGCTATTTCATGTGCTGCTGGATGAATCCTTCCAACTCCTTGCCGTTGATGATGCTATCCACGACACCCTTTGCCTTGTGCTTGAATCCGAGGCTAGTAGTCAGACTGTGAAACGAGTCAGTAGCTAGGACGTAGTGCTCGACGAAGGCTCCAGGAAGTACTCACTCTGGGCTGGTGTAGCTGTTTTCCGTCCCCCACACGAGGGTGCCAAAGCACTCGCTGTAAGGATTCTCCTTGCCTCCCACGAACTCCATGAACTCCTCTCTGTTCTTCAACAGCTTCGGCTGACCACCATTCTCCTTGGCCACGGGATGTCCGAGCCGCTTGAGTTCTCCCGCCACAGCATCGAAGTGCTCTTTCCACAAGAATGGCTTTTTCTCGGCGGGAAAGACATAGTGCGACTTCTGCTGCCCCGGCTCAAGCTTCTCGAGATGCTGCAGGAGCAAGATGTACTGGTCCACCAGATCATGTACCCATACGCAGTTCCACGAGCCCGTATGGCCATCCGGAAGAGTTGCAAGCCCGTTCTTCATCATGTAGGTCGTCAGCATCGGCGTCTGGATGGAGATGCGCTTCCAAGGCGCGGACCCGATGCCGTAGATGAGAGGAGGCATCATGATGCTGGTAACAACGTTGTGCTCCTTCTCCTTCTCTGGGTTGAACAGGTTCTTCCGCAAAGGTCCATCAACATGCCTGTGGTAGGCGTCTGGTCCAATCCGAGCATCCAGCTCCTCATCCGTCATATTCAAGTCGGACAGGGTCTTCTCCTCGACAGACTTTGAGCCCATGCCCCGGGCAGAGTTGGCGAGCTCATCGTTGCCGCTCGTCTGAATGTAGATGGCACGCTTGGCTCCCTTAGGCCTGGCCTTGAGGCCCTCCACAACGGCGAAGGCTCCCTTGTCATCATCTGCCGAGGCCGCGTGGATGATCACGTCCGCCTTGGCTGTCCATTCCTTGATAATGTCGGCGTCGGTGAGGGTGCCCTTCACAGGCTCGATGCCTTGTTCTTTGAGCTCCGCCGCTTGGTCGTCCCGGCGCGTGAGGGCGTAGAGTTTGAGGTCCGGTCGCACTTCCTTCAGCTTCACTAGCAGCGAGCCGCCGATAAGGCCCGGGCCGATCAGGAACAGCGTCTTTTGCTCCGACGAGGCCATTGTGTGAAATGGGAATTTGCCGTGATGGGCTGCTGTCTGAAGGTGCGAGGAGGAGCAATAGTCGGCGCCCCTCCTCAATACATTAGTAATAGTTGCGATAGTGCAACATGACATCATTAGTAACAGCGGATAAATAAATAACCTTCGCTTTCTGTCAGCTGTGGGATGTTAAGCAACCCGCATCGTTACTGACTACACAGGTTTGTTCATGATAGGAAAGAAACTCAATCACCATTTAACATGGCACTTGCTCTGGCTTTCTGCCCCCCCCGCCTCCCCCTCTCGGCCGGAGCGATGGTGACCATCCTACTACTTTAGGTAGACTTGAAAGGAACGACAGATGACTCCTTGCAACAACTGGACTGCCTATCAGTTGGAAATGATTGACTGTATAGGTTGTTGGCAGCTCGCATGGTCACTCCCGGACGCGTCCTCTCTGCCCCCCTTTTGCGGCCTTATACTTCAGATCTAACCTGTCCCAACTGAACACCTGTAAAGAGAATGTGTCACCTTCTTTTCAGATAATCTTACAAGATTCTGTATATGCGAAACTGTGCAAGACCGTACATGGCTGTAGTAGTGAAGTTAGAAAAGTGATTGTTAAAGGTAGTATGCCTCTTGGCACACCTTCTATTCCCTCGTTTATTTCCCTTGTCAGATGGAGGGGCCTCCACGAACATCATCATACCACAATAGCATCCACAACCGTTGCATCAGCCGAAGTAAACTAAGCCGGGGTTGGCAAACGATACCACTAATTTCGACCTAGGAGGATAGTCGGTGGATATAGTCCGTGCGCATCTGCCGACCCCTATTCCCACTGTAGGCTTCGAGTTTCTACGTTAGTACTAATCCCAGTTCCGATCCGGTCTAGCGGCCGATTCAAGTAGAAACCATAGATATACCATACCGACGAGCATAATCCTATGTTAGTATTTCAAAAAATGAGAACGGGGGAAAGGGGGGGGTGTTCGACTCCGGGCTGGAGGTCCCCCCTTTACCCACCAGCTTTCCTATCGATCTTGACTCCTATTATGGAATGTGTGGTAGTGGAAGGAGAACGACCCGGGCAAGGCGGCGGTGTTTATAGCTACCAGGTAGTATTCCAACCGTCAGGCCGGGCCGGAGACTTGGCCTTTTCCTCTTCGCATCCAGTTCTTCCCCGTGTTGGCTGACCACATTCCATGTGCTTAGTAATTCCGACTCTGATATCATGTACCTACATAGGTATGGGATCGGTCAGGCCGGGATTGTTTGCAACGCTAAGATAGCCGGCATAAAGGCGCACAGAGCCATGATGTCGTTGACATGCTCTAGTTGTCGCAGACATGGTCAGCCCCACCTCGGGAATGGGAGCTTCCCACACGGACAAGGGTATACGTCTCGTGCTCTTAAAAAGATCAAGAGTATTTTGTTGGCAGAGACTCTGCAAGAGTCCGGAAGGGCGTAGTGCTGCAGCCCACGTCGAAGCTCTATCTGGCAGTAGCATGCCTGCTCATCCTGGTTTTTCGGCAAGGCCGCGACCAGCGAGGTCACCGTCAACGTCGCAGGTGCTGCTTAGCTTAAGTGTTGAATGGTAGATCGACTGGTATGCTGTCGGGCCTTCCTTAGGTGCCAAGTACCTAAGTAGGCCTAAGGTGGCGGTAAGGAATACATTACCAGAGTAATAAGCGCAAGGGCGTAGAAGAAGGATTTCATTGTGATGATTGATCAAATAATTATAGAAAAGCCCTGGTAATGGATTTGTACAGCATCAAAATGCAATCACAGAACCCACCGATTGTGAGTCCGTCACTGAGTGTTTCTCTTGGTAATGTTGTTTCCTCCCATTATATGTATATAGTTGTAAATCCTTTTGCAATTTGATTCTTACACATCGATAAGAGAAACTACGGAAGATATGATGACGGATTCCACGGCATAGTCATTGCAGCTGGAGACAGGCGGCATGCTCTGATGAGAGTCCTTGCCAATGCAGTTGAAGACTTATCACCTTGGCTCTCTCTTGTCCTCTCTTGTCGTGTCTTGTCTTGTCCGGACAGTTCGTACGCGTATTCATGCCGTTGGTCTTGGTAATCGGGTAAGTTCGCTGGGCATTGCGACTCAGACTCTCAAGGCCAAGTCTATGCTCCCATCATCCCTTTGAGAACCTTGCTTCGATCACTCGCTTCTTTCCACAACCCGAGTGAACGATCTGTCGTCGACTGACGACGACAAGGGCTCGGCTCGAGCTGTATCTTTTCATATCTTTTCAAACATCTAAGAAACATTTATACCCGGCAAACCATGTGTCTTGTCAAATGTCGTAGCTTATTATGAGCGGTCTGGCAGCATGCCAAGATGTTCCAGGCTTGTTGCTATCGTCAGCGCCGCGAGCCAACAGATATCAGCAAGCTAAGATGTGGTGTTGACGGCTTTGCGTTAGTCCTACCATAGTAGAGCTTTCCTCACCGACGGCCTTGTTTGAGTACCTCGCGATAGGTGCATGTAAACAACCCATCTAAAGAAATCCGCGCGGAAACCGCCCATGTTCAACTCCGAGTTATTCATGCTGTGGTTTTCTCTTTGCCCAAGAGAATTGGAGTCGGTTTTGCTCCTCGACGATCTCCCACCGTTGGCCCTTTCTTCGTCTTCTTCTCTCGCGATTGCGGCCATGTTGGCTTCCTTTTTTTTTCTCTTTTCTTTTTCTTCTTTTTTTTTTCTTTCTTTTTTTGTTGCATCAGCTCCGCAGCGATCCCCAGGCTCTTCACTGCTCCCGTTGAATTTTGCAGGGCATACCGCATTGGTGTTGCTCTGGAACAGGTCCCTTTGCCCAAGACTAAGACAAATTGAGGCGACCCAAGCTTGAGATCATGGAAGAAAATCACAGGGTCCTCATTCGGATGGCAGAAATTTAAGCAACCGCCGACCGGTCAACTTCTCGGCATGAACAACGTGTAAAAAAAACAAAGACTCAACAATTGTCCGTCGGTCGTGACTCGTTGTAGGCTGGCAACAGGGGCCTTTTTTTTCTTCTTCTTTTTCTCGCAGACTGGAGAGCCCGCGTGGGAAAATTCTCGGAGTCCGTGGCAGTCGTCATACCGCGCGTTGTCGAGGAATCTCCGCATTCTGAGCGGCCAGGGCGTCTCGCCTTCTCGAAGAATACCTACTTTGGTGCCACAGTAGTGGTGTCGACGGCGCGGCGTTCCACAGCCCCCAAGGGGGTGTTCATGACATGCTCCACTTCCCAAGTAACGCTAGCACGTTTCGGCTCCGAGCTTCCTTTTCCGCTCGAGAAAAACGTCCTGGACTTCACCCGTCAATGCCTGTCGAGGGCTTGGGGGCTGTAACACGATCCACAGAAATGAGAGATCTGGAGGTCGAATTAAGATAGGTCGGGGACGGCAATGCCCGGCGGCAAGGCGGCGTTTGACAATTGGCCGGTCAGACAGCTGCGGTAGTATAGTGTAGACGTAACGAGATGTGTGCATGTTCATGTAATGCATACGGCCTCTTTGAACAATCCTGCTGTGTAGCCTCTTTGTCGGTCTCACTCACTTACTCGAATCAAGACGACTTGTAGCCCACCTCATCGTCGAAGCGAGTCGATATCACCACACATATGCATATGTATCAACAATTCAATCTGGCAGCCTCCTCCAAGTGGAAAATAGACTACTGCACAGCGGCCTAGCTCCATAGTGTATACGAGCTTAAGTCCGAGATGATGACTTCACTGATCCACAGCGGATAAGTAGAAGGTCAAGAGAAGGCAATGTACGAGCCAATGGATATCCGAACATTATCAAGTTTCCCCGGGTCGGGCCCGGGTCGGGGCTGTGAGAGATCAAAAGCCCAGACTCTTTTCGTCTTGAATTTCGTAGGTTAGACACTCCTGACCGTGCGTCGTGCCCCTTTTCAAAACCGTCTGTGTTGGCAATTGGATGTACCATAGCATACAGTAGTATATACCAGGGCGGAGTTAGACACAGGTTCCACTTGCAGAGTTCTGCACCGAATTTCGCACCTTTTGTTGGGAATGTTGACAGGAATCCGGTCCCAAGGATATTCTGCTTCGAGTGATATCATTGAATAGTAATGCCAGGACTAGCTGGAGCTACCAGGTACTACATAGTAGGTAGACACATCCGTCAAGCCCGAGAGTCATGTCGAAACAGTGGATTGCGGTAGAACAATGGAAACCTGCCAAGAGGTTAGCAGGCATAGCTGGTGCTTTTTCGTTCCCGGCCCACACCCACACCCTCGTCGTGACTCCAGTCTTCCCGGGTGGGGCATTGGCAACGGAGCCGGGACGACAAAACTTCATGCGGACAAAGCACTTCACCTTGCATGGTTAGAGACCTGCTTTCCCGATGTCGATATGCACGGGCAGATCTTGGTCTTCAAAAAAGACCCACGCGGATTCGGGGTGTTCAAACCGACCCGACCCGGAGTGGGATACTGGGCACGGCTACTACACCATACACTCCAGAGGAGGTCAGAATGAGAGATTTGGTTTATATATTAGAGGACGTCTTCCATTTAGGGTCCGTCATGTTCCTGTCTCTCACGCTTCAACACCTGTCTCCAGAGCAATCTGTCACAAGTGGAATTTGAAGTTCTACTAGCTACCTTATTTTTTTCTCTTCTTGATTAGTATACACTACACCATCCCCTGCCTTGGCCGAGATGGCTCCGTCGTTGAGCACCATGCTCCCTCCAGGGACTGAAGATCTAGCAAGATCCAAAGTCAGCTTAGTAGGCATAATCGCCGGAACCGTGAGTACCAACCACCGCACATTCCAACGAGAGGAAATCCCACAAAACCCACTGACATTCCGGCCCCCCCCCCCTTCCAGGCCGTCGTGTCGTACATCGGCCTCCTAGTCTACCGATACTTCTTCAGCCCGCTAGCCAAGTACCCCGGCCCCAGACTCTGGGCCCTCACCCACATCCCCTGGACCTGGAAATCCTGCGTCACCGGCACCATGGCGAAGGACTCCACGGCTCTGCACAAGAAGTACGGCCCCATCGTGCGCGTCTCGCCCTCCGGTCTCGCCGTCGACGGCTCCGTCGCCTTCCCCCAGATCTTCCAGCACCGCGCCGGCAAGCCCGAGTGGCCCAAGCGCCGCGGCTTCTTCCACGCCGGCGACGAGGCTTCCCTCATCGGCGGCACGCACGAGAACCACCGACGCCTGCGGAGGCAGCTCAACCATGCGTTCAGCGAATCGAGCATGTACGAGCAGGAGCCTGTGGTGAAGAAGTATATCGACATGTTGTGCTCGCGATTCAGTGAGAAGGCGGCGACAGGCGAGCAGTTTGATATTGTGCGCTGGTTGAACTTCACGACTTTTGATGTAAGTTTCAGCAACATTCTCATACCTAGTAGAGCCTTCTCACTGACGGCTTTTTTTGTCTCCCGGCAGATCATTGGTGACCTGATGTTTGCGGACTCGTTCCACTCCCTGGACGGCGGCGAATACCACCCCTGGGTACTATCGATCTTTGAGGGTGTCCGCGGAAGCGCTATCGAACGTATAATTTTGCAATATCCCTTCCTTGCTCCGCTTCTCAGGAACTTTGGCGAAGCGGGCAAGTTGATCGCCAAAGACAAGGAGGTAAAGCAGCTAGCGAGCGAGAAGGCCTTGTTACGCAAGGAGCAGGGCGAGACACCCGGAGGACGTCGAGACTTCATGACATACATGCTCAAGAAGACCCGAGAAGGCCAGCCGGGCTTCACGGAAATGGACATCAGGATGAACTCGCCGGTGCTGGTGTCGGCAGGTAGCGAGACCACGGCCACGACCTTGGCGGCACTGTTCTTCCACCTGGGCCAGGCCAAGTACCGTCATATCTATCACAATATGCTCGAGGAGATCCGTGGTGCGTTCAGCAGCGAGGCCGAGATTGACATGAGGACCACCGCTCGCCTGCCATACCTGCACGCCATCATCGAGGAGAATCTGCGATTGTTCCCCCCTGCGGCCGAGACGCCACCGCGAGTCTCCCCCGGTGCTGAGCTCAACGGCGACTTCGTCCCCAAAGGCGTGAGTTGTCATAACCTTATGCTCCCTGCCTTTTTCATGCAGCAGCCCAAGACTAACCGCAGCTCTAGACCATCGTCACCGTATACCAGACCGCCACCTTCCGCAACCCCGCCAACTTTGCCGACCCGGACAGCTTCCGGCCCGAGCGGTGGCTCTCGGCCGATCACCCGCAGTACAACCCCATGTTCGCCAACGACAACCGCGAAGCGTTCCGGCCGTTCAGCTACGGCACGCGGGACTGTCTGGGCAAGAACCTCGCGTACTCGGAGCTGCGTGTCATGATCTCGCGCATCTTCTACCGCTTCGACTTTGAGCTGGTGCCTGGCCAGGAGGACTGGGTGACCGACGCGAAGATATTTGTGATCTGGGAGAAGCCGGCGCTGAAGGTGACGTTCCAAGAGAGGAACTGGGACGAAGTCAAGGCCTAGATTCGGACAAGATAGCAGGCTGGAAGAAGCTGGCGCTCAAGTTGACGTTCCGGGTGAGAAAGTAGGGAGGGGGATCCAATGAGCAGGCTCAGACAAGAAAGAATTAGGTAGTAGGCGCAGGTAGCACGGGGTGGATGATCAAGGGAATATGGATACCTAGATAGATAGATCACATATATATGGACACTAGAAACAAACTTTGGACTGGACTTACAGTGTTGACGGTGCCGTGAAGCCCACGTCGAACGACGACAGTATTCCAGGTTTTGATCGGTCTTCCCACCTGCCGCCACTCCCCGAGGAAGCGCTGGTGTAGAAAAGCTCTCACTCCAGCTTGTCCAGGGACATTGTGGTGTGCTCGAACTGCGCCACCTTCAAGAAAACATTATGCATTAATGGTACTCGAATCATATCTATTCCGTACCCAGTACCTAAATCCACACCTGCCCTGATGCAATCCTCTATGCGCCGTGACGAGCTTCCTGGTCCCCGCTTATACTATGTTATATCGAAACTGAGCCTGTTTGAGCTCTCCCGACTCGGGCTCCGAGGTCTCTACACCAATGAATGGCTGGATTGGGGGTGGGCAATACCATCCTCCCGGAGACACGCACCTCTCAAGACAACTCGACTTTGCCTCTCCACCTTCCCCGTTCCGTATGCCACGAACGATCCACGACCTTCTTATCCACTGTGACTGTCTCATTATTATAAGAGTTCCAGCGACCCGTGCAACCATCCTTGACCTTCGCGGTCTCCGCTATATTGTCCTTATCCTTGTCCTTGGTGATCTTACCACCCTTGCCCTTGCTCTTCCCCTCCGCAGCCCCGTTGGCATCCAGAGCTTGAACTCGCGCATACTCGCTGGCGACACATCCAGTGCCGTACCCAGCGCCGCTCCGCAAAGCGGCATCGCCTTTGCCGAAGAGGTCCTCCCCGCCGTCACCAAGCAGCTCCGCGACACCCACCAGACCGCCACGCTCATCCGTCCCTCCGACGTCCGGAGCGAGGGTGTAGTTGATGTTGCTCGTGATGTCACCGATATACCCTGCCAAGCCAGAAGACTCGATCAGGATTCCCTCCTCGTCAGTGATGTTGGCCTCGATACGCGGCAAGCCCCTGGCAGCCTCCAGTCTCGCCTGGGCGACAAGTCTTGCCTTGTGAAGATTGCTGCCTGCTTCGCGTCTGAATGGTACGAGAACCTTGCCGCTGTCTTCCGTCTCGTAGGACGACCGTCCATCGGAGGCCTCGGAGGCAGCAACCAGATCGAAGACACTGCCGCTGTGATGGAGCGTAGGCGGAGTGGACGACTTGGTAGGGTGGTTCTTGCCGTGGCTGATTGTGTTGGCCGAGGATCGGGCGGCACCTCCGGCCGAAACTTGATTCAAGAGACCGTTCCGATACCTATCTCCAGGCAGATCAACTCGCTCCTTGGGCTTGCAGAGAGCCTGGAAGAGACCATCCGGATCACAAGGCACGCGGAGATAGCGCAGATTCGGGAACCCCTTCGCCGTGATGCTCCTTGCAAGGATGTCGTCCGTCTTGGTTCCGGGGCTTTCGCCATTGCGGTCAGTGAAGGCACTCTCAAAGACGTCCCAGTGGAGGCTCCGCAGTGACTGGGAGGCCAGGTATGGCATGAGCCAGATCAACTCGCCATCGGGCATTGTCGGAGCCGCAGGCTGCACGAGGCTGAAGGTAGTAAGTTTCGACAGGTTGGAAAATAGGCGGACAATGACAGGGAGCGAGTCGAGGTTCTGGTGGATCAGGGTCAACGTCTCAAGCTCCTGAGCTGAATGGTTGGTGGCGAAGGCGGATATGCCCGCAGTTGTCACGCCGGTGCAGTGGGACAGTGTCAGTTTTCTCAGTGGCTTGGGAAGATCGAGGAGAGTCTGATCGTTGAAAGCGTTTGGTGGTACGTGAGAAAGGTGAAGAGACTGCAGGGACGTCAAGTAGGTCTGAATGACGTTGAGAAGGCCGTTTGGGGTATTGAGGTTGGCGCCAGGAAGGCAGTGGATGGTCAAATGCGAGAGCCCAGTCCAGTTCATGTGATGCCGGACGAACTTGTTGGCAAACTGCGCACTCAGGTATGTATGTGCATTCGAAGTCGAGGACTGGGATGATTGGTGTCTGGAATGGCGATTCTTGGAACCGGAAGAATGAGATTTGTGGCGACGGGAATCTAGCTCGGAAGCCATCGCGTCAATAACCCAAGTCATCTCCTTCAACTTCTCCCTAGACGTCAAGGCATTGAAAAGCCTACTCTCGCTGTGGTTGTAGGCCGGGTAGAAACCATCCAATCTCTCCAAATTCGGACAAGCCACAACCACCGAGGCCACGATGTCGTGATATCCCGTGGCTTCTATCGACGCATCGTCGGGGAGAGCAGGCACCTTCATGAAGCGGACAATCGCAGCGAGTTTAGAATCAGCTCGCAGACTCCTCCGCAGCAGGACAAGCCTCGTCGAATACACCCCTTTATACTTCTTCCTCTGCTGCGCGGAGTCCGGTCCGACCAACTGTATGTCCTCGTACATGGCAGTCCTAGCAGCGTCGAGCCATATCTTGTTGCACATCGCGATGGAGCAGCAGTCGCGCATCCAGCAAGTGGCACAACTGCTTGAGTTTTCCAGATGCAGTCTCTTCAGGTGACCCATGATCATTGTCAGCACTTCCTGGGGCAGCTTCTCGAAGAGCTCATTAGGTCCTGGCCTCTGCGGTCGTGTATGCTTAATCATCTCTGGTCGGCGATGCCACCCAATTTCGGAATTCCTCATCAAGGCGCTTGGTGGCGGGAAGGTTTGGAAGGCATTAAGCTCCTTGAATGATTGCATGGCGCTCCAGCTCATGGCACGCACCCGTCCCTCGGGATTCATCATAGGGTCGAATGACCTCGGGGTCGGTGGTAGGTGAGCCTTCTCCAAGTCGGCCATGGTAATACTGTTGGACAGGTAAGAAGGTCTGGCGTACATCGAGGGTCGTTTCGGGAATGACTTCTGGCCTTGGTCCTGTTGGTGATCCGTTGTATAGTTGTCCTTCTCCGAAGGGGCTCCACCCAGGTTCATCTCGGGCAATGAATCACTGGATCTGACCGTCCTGAGCGGTGATGGATTCATACTCATAGCCGCAATGTGATTCGCAAAGCCCGAGGAATCTCGCTGATCGGCATGATGTATCATGCTGCGTGGCTTCGCACGCCTGGGGTTTCCCCTTACAGGACTGTTTGTTCGTCCACCCACAGCAAATTCTCCACCGCTGCTTGAAGGTCTCTCAACGATTCGACCACGTGGGCGCGCACGCACGGCAATGTCATCACCGCTGCTCTGAGGTCGCCGTCTGACATCGTTCTCTGAGAAAATCGATCTGTCCAAACTGTCTTTCCGGCCGCTGTGGCGTGTAATAAGATCATCCCAGGATCCCGTAGTTGGTCGCTCCGGCGCCATTGCTGGCCAAACGTTACCGACAGCTGCCATTTCTTGTGCCTCCAGAAACTCTGGATTCGAAGGACGGGCTCCTGGTATTGCAGATAGGCCTTGGGGAATAAAAGAGGCAGTCGTTGAGAATGGCTCCGATCCTTTGTTCTCGGGCCGAGCGTCCGCTAGGCTCTTCTCCTCGATAGAATCGTCCCGTTGATACCTGCGGGTTGTCGGGGCTGTGGAAGTACGGTGTCGCCTGGTGTGAGAGCGTCCACGCAGAACAGCAGCTGCAGAAGGAAGTGGACCAAAAGAGCCAGCGCTGTCAGCTGCCGAGGAGGGAATTTGTGATATTAATGAGGCTGGTTTTTCGGTTTGTTCGAGCTGACAAGTCGTATCCGAGCTGCTACTCTGGCCGGTGTTCTGGCCGGCGCTCAGCCTCGCGCCGTCGCGATGGTCGACAGAATTAGTGGCGGATATTTGCCTAGAGCTGCATAATGGATATTACCCGATGTCAGCTGCAGCCACGACGACCGGTAGCGCTTCGTGCACGTTGTCAAAAGCACAAGAGCATCAAAGACCAGCCAGCCATGTAACTCGAGCCTGGCTGTCGCGAGAAGAAAAGGAAAGGGACAAGCAGTGGTGCGGAAATAGAACCGGAGATCGAGGGAAGATAAGAAAGCGCCAGCGTTGGGTCAGCGTGTCGGCAGAAATGCGCGACACACGCACCAACACAGGAACTGCATGTCATGGTGGGGACGGACCCAGCAGTCGTTATTTGAATGAGCCTATGGCCGTCAATACTGGTGTTCATCTGACCATCTCTGCGCCATCCCGTCAATCGTTCATCTGCGGGCCGGCTGGACGTAGCAACAGAGACCTCGTAACATTGTGGGGCACGACTCGCTTCGCAACATCGACCGCTGTCGTCGTACCGTGGAAGGTGGATGTGATGCGGCCGGGTTGGGCTGGATGGCCTCAGAGCTTCATCCTAAAATATCTGACCAACAAGGCCTGCCCTTGCATGGTCCCCCTTGAGAAGACTTTCAGATCGGCACCCGGCTAACGTAGGTGACATTTTTCTAGTGGCTGCATGTGGGAGTTGATCTGATGAACGGGTCCGCTGACGAAGACCCTGCCGGCCGTTTCAATGATGATTACCGAGGCCAATTCTGAAGCGTCTGGCCTTGACGTTGGGCACACGAGAAAAGAAAGGGGAACGTCGCAATAGAGGGACGAAGGAATACGCATCCCTCGCAGCCGTGGACGGATATGGACAAAGTGAGACGCCACGTGCTGAAAGAAGCCGCCCGGCTGGAGAGCCGGGGTACGCTGGTGGGCAAGTGTGGAAATTAATTGCCCGAGCCGCGCCACGCCTCATACAACCGGCCGTGATGGTGTATGTGATGGTCAGGGGGCAACTTGAGACAACGTCTTGACATCCTTCTCGTAGGCGGTACACAACGATAAGAGCAGGATATTCATATGATCAACGAGTTTGATCTCAAAAGAGATTCCAAGGTGAAGATTGCAAGGTCGTTTAAGAATGTTGTTATCACGACCCGGGCCAAGAGCATGTGAAGCTCTCCACCAAGCTAGGCTCAGGTACGGGGGTGGTCCATGCTGTCGATCAGGGGAACAGCGTCGTACTGCATCGGAGGCTTCACCTCTCCATGGCTTGGAGTCCGGAGGTTCCATCTCGCCCGATGGCCGTAGCAGGACGTCACCTCCGTGATACGAGAAACGACGAAACAACAACAACATCTGCAATGATAGCAACAGGCCGCACTACGGCCGGACGATACATTCGAGAGCTGATCAACGCAGAACGGAAGACTTGCCTCTTGGCGCTGTATTCATTCCTCATCTTCTTCCGGTTGCTGTGGTCTCCTCTCATAGCATCCACCTCCGTGGCATGTCTTTCCCCATTATGTCTGATCGCGGACTTGTTTTGTCGTGATTTCGCCCCCACGCGTTCCGGAACAGCGTCGTCAGCCGCCGCGTACCACATTTCGATCAGCCAGAGCAAAGGCGCGCTCAGTGCCTTAGAGACGCAGCGTGTGCTCCGGGTGGGCAGTTGGGCTTCTGGATGCAGTGTAGTCGATGAAACTCGGCGAATCTCCACACCGGCAGAATGCCGTCCCGGAACGCTCGGAATCGCGCCGACTCGAGAAACGATGCCGAGGATTCCCCAAACAAGCTTTCTCTGGCGACGGGAAGATCTGACGGTGTGGGTGTGTGTGCTCTGTCCTCGGTGTTGTGGTTTTCGCCAAAGATGATGTGGGCGGTGCTCGAGGCGCAGCTCTTCTGTCGGTCTTGGATTCTGCCAGGTACCGGTACATCTCTGGGTTGCTGCCGTCCGCCTGGTTTCGGAGAGGTACTCCGGGTTGCCGAGTTGATGGTCCCGGATGTCATACACATGTCGTTGGCACGCTGGGTCCCTTGGCCGTCTCTAGAAGAGGCGTTCTGGCAGTCGATCTTGGTCTGTCGTCTCGTCTCCGCTTCGCATTGTTTCTCGGGCGAGAGGCATTCTTGTGCCCCATCGATCGTGTTGTGCCGTCCATCCCGTGGACATTGGCGGGGATGCAATAGGTGTGATGACGAGGCAGAGCGAGAAGTGTTGCATGCCGTCGACGTGATGGGGATAGTAAGTACTTGAGGGATCAACACATGGGTTGGATGTACATCGGCTCGTGTCTGTGATGCAAAGGATCAGTGTTCCGGCATCTGCCAACGCGGGGATCAGCATCAGTCTCAGGCCACATGTTCACATGTCCAACTGGTGCTCTAGTATCCTCTCGAAGGTATCCTCTCGAAGTTTTGAGGAGCCGCGCGACCACGAACGGTCACGGTAGATGTCACGGAGAAGCGGATGAGAATGTCGAGGTTGAAAGGACGGTTCTATGGGAACCGGGTGTCGAACCACTGATTCCAGGAATGCAAGGTAGGCCCCATTCCTCAGCCGTTGAGAAGGAAGACAAGCGCACAGTACCTAGGTAGACGGCGAAATGGCAGGGACGGGCAGGGACGGGCAGGGGTAGTCAGTGCAAGTGCCCTGATGCTCGACCGCCCCTCCCCTGGAGGAGAAGCTCCGCGCCTCTACCTAGGTACATGTGTCTTCCTTGAGTGGTTGGGACATACTCCATGGCCACCTTGTGCTAGCGAAGTGGCGTGAGTATTGCTCCCAGCCTCCATCCGTGGGCTGTGCACGGAGATATACCAACACAGTGTTCCAAACTCATATATGATAACAGCCGAGCGATTACCCCCAATCTGTGCCCAATGGTCTGCTCTTCTGGTCGATTTCATAGATCCACCCTCACTGCGACATGTCGTCCCAGATCCTCAGCACCCCGCCCGAGTTACGGTTATCACTCTATCTAGACTACAGATCAGTGGAGGCATACGGCGGTTCTATCGTGCACGGCAGCAGCTGGGAAAGGAGAAGAACCTTAAGGTAAGAAAGTACCCTTTACCACCTGAGACCATCTTCATACGGTTGGCCAAGAAACAGCAACCGTTGTCTGTAGGCATTATCAGGGTGGCCCATCTGTTTGCGAAGATCATTATGTTTACGGAGGAGGCAGAATGTGCCAGAGGCTGAGAAGGGCTCTTTTTGTTGTAGCATCCACATCGACAGACCAGGTATTATAACTGATTGTGAAGACAGCGCATCAAAGCAGTCTTGCCTTTCACATATGCAAATATAAACGAGACAAGGCTGGATCCAACTTGTCATTTGACCACATGTGTTCTCGACTGAGTAACCCATTCCCAGGCCCAATCTGGAGAGCTTATTATGCACCAGGAGAAAGAGAGAAAACGTGACAGTCAAGACGGGACAACGAATTGGAAAAAGAGGATGTGATGGATGATTTCTGGAAAGCTTGATCTTGAAGGAGAAATGATACGTTAGAGCTTGCCCGAATCAGCAAGAAACTACCTGGTACATGTCTACCGACCTGGTTCTACAACGGGGTGAAGTTGAAGCTGAGGGATCTGAAGGCAAGGCAGAAATGATCTTCACAAGCCTTCCATGACCCCTGTCCTTTCAGGGTCCACAGCAGCTGTCTAGGTACTTAGGTACCTACCCCACGCCTGCCCACTTCCATGCAGCACAGGGGTTGTTGCCTGCCCAGTCTAGCTAAGGTACCCCGCCATCCAGTAACGTCAAAAGCTCACCTCTCAAACTCCGATCGTCGTCAAATGCACTCCCAACCTTTTTATTCCTCCTTCGTCGTACAACCACACACACACGCGCGTGCACACACGCGCACACATGTGCACACACACACACAATGGCCTCACAACAACAGCCTGAGGAGGCCATCACCCTCCAAGCTGCCCTTTCCCAAGCCCAATCTGCCTCCGACTTCAATGCTATCGCCGACCAGCTCTTTGCCTCCTCACTGGGCATCGTTCACACACGCGCCATCTTCGCGACCCTCGTCACTGCCCTGCGCAGCCGCAACAATCCCGACCTGTGGGTTGCAGTCGGCACACACACCCTTGCCATCCTCGACTCCTCCCCCACTGCCTCCTCTTCCTACCTCGAGCAGGCCGCCACCCTGCGCACCCTCATCGCCGACGGCCACGAGGCCAACGAGGACTGGGCCGACGCCGCCCGCGCGCTGTCCGAGATCCCCCTCGAGTCCTCTCAACGGCGTGTTTCCGACGAGGAGAAAGCCCAGATCTGGATTCGTGTCGTACGCCTGTACCTCGAGGACGACGACTCTACTCTGGCAGAGACCTACATCAACAAGCTCAAGAACGTCATCCACACCGTCCAGAACCCCGAGATCCAGCTGCACTTCCGCACCTCCGCTGCGCGTATCAACGATGCCAAGCGCGCCTTTCTCTCGGCCAGCCAGGCCTACCACGAGATCTCTTTCCTGCCCAGCGTCGAGGAGGGCGATCGCCTGCACACCCTCGGCGAGTCCATCAAGTGCGCCATCCTCGCCCCTGCCGGCCCTACTCGGAGCAGGATGCTGGCCCGGCTGTACAAGGACGAGCGTGCCGCCGGGCTGGAGCAGTACCGCATACTGGAGAAGATGTTCCTCGACCGGCTGATCGACCCCGCCGAGGTGGACAAGTTCGCGCAGACGCTGCAGGCGCACCAGCTGGCTACCACCGCGGACGGTTCTACGGTGCTGGCCAAGGCCATGGTGGAGCACAACTTGCTGGCAGCGAGCAGACTGTACGTGAACATCGAGTTTGATGCGCTGGGACTGCTGCTGGGACTGGATGGGGAGAAGGCGGAGGAGACCACGGCCAAGATGATCGAGCAGGGCCGGCTGAAGGGCAAGATTGACCAGATCGATTGCCGTATCTGGTTTGCGGATGAGGGTGAGGTGAACGGTTTCGGCGGTGCTATTCGGCAGTGGGACAGCCGTGTCCTGGGCGTGGCGGAGGACGTCGAGAATGTGGTGGACACCATGCAGCAGGAGATACCGGCGTTCGTTGCCCAGAACCTGGTGGTTTAGACCTTTTCCGATACCATAGAGACGAAGACCAATAACGATACCATGACCAAGCCCTACTTGTTGCTACGGAGCCCTGTGTACTGCTGCCTCGTCCTTGTACAGGTATCTAACTTCTACCAAACGCCTCGCCATGTGGAAGAACCAACCCGTACCAATACTCCTATAATCGAATACCAGATTCAAACCTGACAGGAACCAGGGCGTCGGAGAAAAAAATACATCGAGCTCAGCCCCCATCATCTACAACCCACCACCGTAAGCAATCATGTTGCATCCACAAGACCGCGCGAAGTAAGTCAAGAACCGGGTCTCAGGCTTGTCCACACACCGCGATGCTATTCCAGATCCTTCCGCCGAACCACAATATAGCCCTGATCCAGAAGGGAATCATCACCACTCTCCTCCTCAAACGTCTTATCATCGTCCCTGAACACTCTCCTCTTCTTCGCCGGCCTCTCGCCGTTGCTCTGCAACCTTCCAGGCGGCATGATCAGCTCCACCAGATGCGCCGCGATCTTCTCGCCCATCAGATCGTACCCGTCCGGTGTCAGATGGATATGGTCGTCCCAGTATCTTTCCCGCTCCTCCTCGCGCATGGTCCAGTAGGGTATCGCGGCGTTGAGGTCGAAGACGTGACTAAATTCACACACACGCACCACCACTGCAGTCAGCATTGCCTTCATTTATTCATTCCCCCCCCCCACTCCTCTCCCAACCACCACTACCACTTCAGAAAGTGTTATAGGTTCATTCACTCACAAGTTCTCTTGCCGATGCCCTCGAATTAACCCATTCAGCTCCGCCCTCCTCCCACTCGCCTGCCCCCGCGTGCCGCTCTCCGGCACCGTGCACGCCAACACGCGGCCCCCTTTACTCAACGGCACGGCCCACACCGCCCTCAACGCCTCAAACACATCCTCCGCACCGCACCCCAGCGCGAGGTCGTTCGTCCCGCCCAGCACCACCGTCCAGTCGTACGGCGTCCCGCCGCCCTTGGTCAGGAACTTGGGCTCGATGCGGCGCAAGAAGCGAGAGCCCGTGGTGCTGACCACGTCGCCCGGGAGCCCGTCGACGTGGGCGTCGATGGAGAGGGAGGGGAAGGCGCGAGAGAGGACGGCGGTCAGGGTGTGGGAGTAGGGGTGGTCAGGGTAGGAGGAGTAGCCGCTGGTGAGGGAGTCGCCGAAGCAGAGGATGCGGAGAGAGCGTTTTGGTTTGGGCGGGGAGGAGGTGGTAGCGGAGGACTTGTTGGGGGAGGTGTTATGGGAGGTCGACGGCGAGGGGGATGCGCGTGGGCTGGGCAGGGCGCCTTTTTTGGAGGGGGTCGCCATGGTGGCGGGGATCGGGGCCGCGGTAAGGCGTCGGGGTTCGCGTGAAGGTGTTTTGAGGTCGGCTATTCGCAAGCGGTGGTCAATATCTAGTAGGCGATCTGTGAATCGTTCGAGAGGGACTGTCGTTTCGTGAGCGCAGAGTGAAGGAGACGTCGTCGTTAGTGAGGACGGTCAGTCACAGAGCCGCGGCGCGGGACCGCGCAAGGACCAAGATGACGCCGGCGGATGACGATGGTCCCGGGGGCCTAACTGATAAGATAAGAGATCGGCTGGTCCAAGCGTCAGACAGGGGTCTTGACTGTCTCGTTGGTATACGTAGGTACATAGTACCTTCACCATATCCAACTTCATGCCCCTCCCCCCTCCCACACGTGAAGATTTGGTTGATCTGTCTCTTTTCCCCCCCATTTCGCTTCTCGTTATCGGGGCTATCCAACGGGAATTCATCTTTGAAATGCACTCTCCTTGATCCGCGCCTTCGTGGCATTTCCGCGCGCACGATGATTGGCCTTCGGTTGTCTGATGCTGCCCGGCACAATGCAGTGCAGAGAGGGGCTGAGGTGAAGAGAGGAGGGAACGGCGCGAGCTGAGGCAGATTCAAATGTTGATATTGAACACAGCATAAAATCGGGGCGGGTCGATGCAATGAGCAGCACGTCTCCTAGTCATTACAAAAGATGCGTAGTATCATGTTCGACAGACCACTTTTTGTCTCAGATCAAGTCCTCCGCCCTCGACCACAATCCACAACCTCCTGGACAGCTGGATCCTGATATCGATGATCCAGTCGTTTGGGGTTCCTTACAGGGATCTTCCACCATGGCTCGCCTTTCTTGTAATCCTCTAGATAGCAAGAAGGAAGAATTTACAAGTATCGCAATGATAACGAATATTTTCCGCCTATGCCACATGGATCCACGACAAGGCTGCTCTTCTCTTGCTGTTACCGGGCAGCAGGCCGCTCTTCTGGAAGGCCCTGCGATGGAGGACTACTTTCTGGGTGACGCTTTTGCTCAGCACCAAGAGGCAAGAGGCAAAACTTAGGAGTTATCCCGGGGGCAGGAGGATACTCCTCACCGAACGTGGTTATGTCGGTGTAGGGTCGCAAGTGGCTCGCGAAGGAGACTTGTGCTGTCTGGTTCTCGGGGGAACGAAAAGCCCTTTCCTTCTTCGGAAGACGGACACCGTCAATCACTATAAGATTCTTGGGGCGTGTTTTCTTGGGTTTTGCATGTGGTCAGTCCCACAGGTTGCATTCGGTGGTTCGGCCAGGCGAGGGAGTGGGAGGCCTGGGGTCTTGAGGACCAAGACCTCTTTCTCTGCTGAGCGCGTACTTCAAGACATCCTTACACTGCCTCCGGAACCACGAATCTTAACATTCGCCGTTCTCGGGGCTACCACTATCAGTAGGCCGCCCCGACGGGACTCTACGACGCGGACACCACGCCATCCTCGCGGGCGTCTGCACGGGTTGAAGACCCGGACCACGAAGCCCCAAGTAAAATCCATGTTTCAAAGATACCGACCCTCCTGTGTCTAGAGATATCTGGTCCTCTTTTCTCTCATTCTGCCACAGCTGAGACTGGAGTTTCAGGCCGCTCTTGATCCGCTCCGGTACGCCCCCAAACCCACCTCATCACATCCAGAAGAGCCGCAAGCTACCTAGGTAATCAAACACCTCTTTCACACGATTAATATAATCACTATTCCATTATGAGTGGAATTTCCCGGTATTGAAAATCGATGTCCCAAAGCGAAGGCCTTGCTACCAACTCCCCTCGCCGTACTGTCTTGCGGTTGTCCCCACCCCTGACGCCATAGGCGACTATACCACAGTCACTTGCACGAATCGCGTATCCAGACTCGAGTAGGCATAGACGGCAAGACGGGTCTCAATCTCCCTGTCTCAGACTGGGGTATGTGTCGTGGTCACGACTATCCGACGGGCGGAGTCCAGGAATCTCGGAGTCATTGGTGAAAGAGGCGCTTGATCGTTTCGTAATCACCCCCTTAATTGTAACCTTCCTTTTCTTTTTTATTGTCAACAAGATCGGTGTGTTGGAATGATGATGGAGGCAAAACAAGACCACATGGTTGGCTGGCTTTGCGGTTTGATGCCAACCTTCAGCACAGATGATCGACAGGTCAGAGAAAGAGAGTATGATGGGACGGGCGGGACTCGAGAAGTGCGCATATGTTGCAGAACAAAAATCAAGAGTATTTGTGGTAACTAATCAATTATATTTCGACAACATCCGGGAATCCGCTCCGTTCTGGACTGGAGGTGGGCGCCGTTGAGGAGTCGACCTCGGCTATTTACTACGTAGGACCTGAAAAGCAACAGAACCCTGGCGAGGGGGGCATAGATGCACTCGCTTTCCTAAATCGACAGTGAGGCTGCACTTTGCTGGTAGACCTTTGCCAAGATGTCTTGCAACCTTGGAATTTATACAATCTCACTTGATTCGTCAAGGTGTAAGGATAGACTACATACATTATCAACATGTTCATTGGACAATAGGCTTTGTTAAAATCATGGAGTAACTTAAATAGGCCTAATTTAACATAAATATAAATGTGGGGAGACTCATATCCCAAGGTCTTTATAGTAGCACCTAGTCTTACAAACTTAGAGCCTTAGGCAGCATAATAAGTAATGGTTGTTTCTTAAGCTGTTAATATAGCTATAAAAACTGTAATAGTTTCCTTTATACAATAGAGCCCAAGGATAAGTCAGTATAATAACAACTTGGTTTTTCCTACTCTTTATAAGCAAAGCAGTATAGACTTCTAGCTGGATAATAAGAAGAGTAGTAGAAATGGGTTGAATATTAAACAGTATATAAATTAGCAGTCTTTGCTAGTGACTTAGTCTTCTCTGAACAGTACTACAGGTAGGTAGAGAAAGTGCATAATTAAGCCTGAGTGTTTTTTGATTAGAATTTCAAAGTATGCAGCTTATTTGGGAATCCTGCTATTTACATTTCGCTGAGACTGTTTAAACATACTCCACTTGCCATCACTGCATGAAGAGTATAGTATTCTGGCTTGCTGAGTATAGCATTGCTCTCTATAGTTCGTCGGGATTTCGTTCCAATGTGAAACATGCAAGATATACTTTCGGAGCCTTCCGGGACCACGCAACGACGAGGCGACGGAAGCAACTGTCCAGCATGAGTCTTCGTCTCGGCGATCGCAGGCGGGCGACTCGAGCCACCCCCATCTGTCAACATATGCACGACATTCAATACGAGTCATCGCAGCGCATCCGCAGTCTGTGCTGTGTTCTCACTGGTTTGATCCCACGGGCTTCGGCGGTGATGTTGGCGCGGGATAGCCGAGAGGCTAGGTAAAATACCCGTCTCAGGTCTGTGCAGCCTCATGTGTGTGTTTGTTTTTTATTCGCAGGCGGGTATGCGCCGCGAATCATGATGGAGGGTGGTTTTGGAAATCTGACGTTGGAATGACCTTAGCGTGTTTGCAGAAGAGGCCTGAGTGGAGCCAGGGCAGTTGAGAGCCAAGGTGACAGCTTTCATACGGTGGGGACGTCATGATGGCGTGTGACCTAGCTTTTTGACTGCTGAAGGATATCTTGGTACGGAGCCTTGCCGGCCTTCCGTGAGACTTTTCAGACACTCATCAGGGCCAGCTCGCATTCGGAACCACGATTTTTTTGGAAAAGAAGTTCTGCAACGACTGGGATGGTGATACGTCGAGGAGGAGCACGCAGAGTATTACGATACATGCCGTGTGAAGATGAGGCCACCTGCATCGGGGGGACTGAGGCGTCGGACATGATACGAGATGTCACGCTGCGGGATAGTGGAGCAACTCGATGTCGTGAGTTCAGACCTATGCAGTGTCGGGCCTGTAGGGTCATGATGAATCCACGATGATTTCAACGTCCTGTCATTCAAGCTCCCTGGTCTAGTTCCACCCCAGCCTGCTCCTCCCAAGCCCTTCCACGACTCTTGTCGCCCTCGCTTGTCGTTCCCTCGGTTTTGTAGGGGGTATAGTCGTTGACCGAGCCGAGTTACAAGCGGCCTGCGAGAGGTCAAGTCCTCAGTCCAAGCCGCATGTAGATACCTCTATGCAGTAGAGGTTTCAAACCCGCCATGAGGAAACTTTTATACCCCCTTTCTGAACTCTGAACTCCAAGCCAATTATCACCCCCCCAACTCCGTGCCGAAACCCATGAGAATGACGCCAAGTGAAACAAAATATCAAAGTTATGCAGAATCGATCCCAGCCAGGAGTGTGGTTTGGTCGCAGACACAGGCAGATCGGATTCTCCGGTAGCGAGATGCGCCCTAATCGGAACCATTGTAGAACTGCCACTCCGGGAGGCTATTGGTCAAGACACAGAAGACGACGGAAAATGCCGGCCTGTCATCTGTGGGTTCCCGCGCTGAGGCGTCTGGGGCAGCCGTCTGGGGCAGCCGTCTGGGGCCGTCGGTATGGAGCAGCCAGTCGAAGTTATTGTCCGGCATGTCAAAAGGAGAATCCCGTCTCCCGTCCCAGAAAAAAAAAAAAAAGAATGAAAGAAGAAAAAAACCAGCCAGTGGGGCCGATGTCGCCCCTGGTCGCCTGGTCCATGTCCGTTTCGATTACCATCACTTCTACGGCTCGCCGAAGTGGATGTCATCCGGGCCTCCTAGTTGCGCATCCTCCCACCTTCCTCACGGGCCATCTGGGACTATCCCAACCGATGCAGGTCGAGAAAGGTCCCAGATGGCTAGTGTCAACCCTGGCAGAGGGGGCATCTGCCCGGCTGCACTATGTACCTCTCATGAGGCCCTGAAGAGCATGCTTTTGTGCCCTTTCCATCCATTGACGTGCGCACGAAATGGAGGCCGGGATCCTGGCATTGCTCGTAGATGTAGTAGTTCTTGGTGACGTTACACATGGTGGGGGGGGGGTGCGTCCTCGTCGCGGTGTTCGTGAATGGGGAAGAGAGAAGAGATGGACAGTAGCAAAGGGGTCCCGTAGGTCTTGAGGGCGAGGGGGAGGATGAGGAGGGAAAAAGTCGGGTGGAGCGTCAAGCCCGTTAAAAAATACCGGATGCGTCAAAGACGTGTTTGTGTTGAAGGAGAGGATGATGCATTCCAACGGTGAGAATGACTGGTATAAATAAGATATAAGATGGGACGAGTGTTGAAGTGACAGACCAGGCAGGGCCCAGATGAGAAGGGGGCGTGTGACATGGGTGTCTGGTTAAAATAAGGCTTGGTGGATCAGGTGTTGGGATGAAGAGTGACTCCAGGAAGAGCTATGCATTCCTTGCCCTGCTTATATGTTTCGTGATATAGCTTAGAAACGGTGAGGCTTCTGCAATCAGATCAGCCGGCATGCACGAAGTAGATCCTGGAGGACGATTTTCAACGGACTCTTGTGGTCTCCGAGGGTTGGGCACCTACAAGGCATTTTGAAGATGTTGTTCTAGCAAAAGTGGGGCGAAGTAGGTGACTAGCTACTTGGTAGGTTGTCGAGGTGAAGAGTCCGGGATAACGCATAGCGTGCACTGTTGGACTGCTGGGATACTTGTTTAGAATAGGCTGCATTTAGGCGTCGCAGACCAGGGCATGAAGCTCTGTGGGTTGCCAGCAAACTTACAACACCCGTGATATTGAGATGACACGGCGGATTCGGTCTCGGGAGAGGCGGAGGCCGTGGAGGACGACATTGGAGGACAGGACGATGTCCGGTAGTCAAATAGCGATCAGGGACGAATTCGGAGCCAAAACCGGTGCAGTGGCATGGACGCTGTGCGGTCTGTGTGAGAGCGCCGTTCACAGTGGATGACCAGAACGCATTCGCGGTTATGAGTCCTGGGGGGGTTCAATATGTGACAGGCCAGAAGCCAAAAAGAGGTTGGGCCAAAAAACGATGGGCGAGGAATCAGGACAAGTTACCTCGAGCTACCTACCACGTCCTATGGTACATAATGTATGTACAGTTCGTGCCCCTCCAAACTCGGGCCAGGGCCCGGCATCGCGTGGGTGTCGCGGAGATCTTGGACGAGAATCGACTGTTTATCGGCGGACAGCGGGTGATGCTCGCGGAGGCGGTAGTATTTGCCGAGGCGAAGTTAGAGTTGCGTCCACTTCCGGATGAAGAAATCTGGCACCCTCAATGGTTGTCACTGTGTAGACGCCAGCGCGCGAGGACAGCGGGTGTCTATGTGGAGTAGGCGCCAGGACGCGTGGCGGATCAAACCGGCAAGGTACTTCAAAGCTTGTAGCGGTCCCTCCAAGGTTGACTTCACCTAGGCGAGGGCATGCTCGTAGATTTCACGTAGGGCATGCACGCAGTACCCGGTATATGTGCTAAGCATATCTGAAGTAGACAATGGACTACTTACTAAACTTCCTCCGTAGCTCAGGTCGAACCTAATCGCATCGGTATAAGAACAGACATCGATTGTTTCCGCTCAAAATTCGGCGAGAATGGCAAGCCTCAAGGAGTTAATACTAAGGCTTAGGTTGTCTGTGGATACCTACTTACGCCTTGACTCCTGCCTGAGTCTCAGAAGCCTGAGAGATCCAACACGTGCCTAGGTAGGTATAGAGAATTTGCGAAGGGAACCTGCTGCTGAAGGATCGAGTTCCTAGACACCGACACCCAAAGGAGCGGAAAGATGTACTGGTACATCTATCAAGGCGTCTTGAAGTACCAGCACTCTGACAGCCCGACCCCTGGAATGCACGGATATATCACGAACCTCTTTTTCCCGCCGAGCTCAGACGTTCAAGTCCGGCATTGATTCCTATCGGGTCAAGTGATACTCACTCGGCACTCGGTTAGCCTGAGGACGAGCTGACTGATCGGCAACCTTCGTGCTGCACCGATGCTGTGATTTGAGCCTCCAGGGCTGGGGTTGTCTTGACAATAATTCGAGCTCCGAAGCGAGCTGACGCAGAACAGAGCAACGCTTTTGGCAAGCTAATCACGGGTAGGCCTCGGTTTGTCCCCGGCTTGGAAACTTGCCTACATCGGACCAAAATACTGGTAAATTTGCTGACACCAGGCTAACCATGAGTTCCGACAGAGACGTCGTATGCCCCAAACAGGTGTCCCTACAATATATAGAATATAGTGCGGAGCATTCCGCACCAGATGCGCAATCAGCACTCCCGGCTGCGCCGCTCTTCCGAGGTTCCAGGTGGATTTGAAACACTTGTCAAAGTCTTCTAGAAGGTCGCCAAAAGCCCCCGTTTCCGAAAAGTTGGAGATCGTCTTCACATTCCAGCAGAGGTCCCTGGAAGCCCCACACATCTGGAGAGTGGCAGGTACTTTACTATGTACCAAGTAGTACCTGACAGAGTGGCCCCCGTCTCACGATATCCATCGAAAAGACAATAATCGGTGGAGTCGCGGCGCCAAGGCATCTCGCATTGGCGTTGCTTTGACTTCAAGACCGAACACATCCCATTACGACGCCCGAGACACCGGGGAAAGTCAGTGGTGGAGTCAAAAGGAGCGGTCAGATGGTGTCAATGTGATGAACTTTGATGGTCAAACTGTGCGCGGGCTTGTTTTGGTAGGGTACTTTTCTGGTCACGGTCTACTCTCCGGCTGCTCTCGGTCCGTAAGCCGTACCCCCGGGATCCACCACCGCCTTTCCAGAAACTCCTTTAGCCTTCCGGCCCAGAGCTTCTTTTGGTCTAGACCCGAGAGCCTCACAAGAGTCTAGACCGCAGGGCTTCACAAAATCGTCCAAAGCCAATTAGTGTCACGCACGGCAGAACAGTGTGACTCTGGACCTTCTCCAAAAATATGCCTTTGAAGATCATGATCATTTCTCATCGTCTGGCAATCACCACCGCGAGGCTTTCATGGCAAAGGTTATGCATCTGGGCATATGCAATTGGCCAATGATCAGTACCAACAGCATGCTCTGCAACTCACCGAGGCACAACTTCGGGCCCAAATCACCATAGATACAGACGGCATTTGTCCCCACTGTCCCACGTTTACGACCCGTGGACGGTTCCCGATCAACCGGATAACCCCCCTGGTAAGCTGTACAGCTGTGTACAGCCGGGACGAGCCTCAAGGTCAAACTGCAGAAAATCATGCGTTCATACCGGATTTACTTGAGGGCAAAAAACACCATGTTTTCAGTCGCTTTTCCAGCGTTTTCGCTTTCGAAGTGGGCGTCGAGAGCCAGAGTTGTAACCTTCGAGATGAAATCTCTATCTAATCTCTACCGTGTACAGGACCTCCAAACACACCTCTCCCTAGTATATGGCATGATCCGTTGTTTCAACGATTGTCCCTGCCTTCAAAACCACAGGGCGGGATTCCTTGTCCAGTGGTGCAATAGTGCCGGGGCTTCGGGTCCGATTCTTCCAACATGACCTCTACGAAGACCTAGGCAGTCCCCGTTTTCAGAAAGGTCCCCCGAGCTAATAGGATTTCCCCGAATTCAAGAGTACCTTAAGGGAAATGGTTGTAGTTAGGGCATAGTATGTAAGCTCATAGATACTTAGTGCTTTTCTAAATCTCTCTTCTATATTTAGTAGTTATTAATACTTTAAATCTTAATTTGGTTTCAGCACCTACCTTTAGCAATCATTGTATAATTCAGACCTTTGCGCCTGGCGTCATTCAATTCTATAGGTAGGTAGTTATCGTCTCGACTGAGGGCCCTGAAGAAGATCACTAGCACAAAGACCAGCAGCACAAACAACTCCAAGACAAGGACATACACAGAAATACTGAGCATTCAAGTGGTATCGATGGCTTAGCCATATCTTCAAAGAGAGGGCCTGGCCTTCGGGGCCTACGCTTGGAATCATATTGACTACTCAACCCTTCGAGGATCAGTAGCTCTTCATAGTACAGCCCGGGGTGTTCCACCTCTTGGGGTGAGATGTGCGGCTTGTCAAGAAGCACAGCTTGCACATTCAGTGGGACATGAGAAGAAAAAAGACTTCTTCAGCAGTCTGTGGATGCAACTGTGCTTCTTGCTCAACGAAGAATACTTTCATTTATAGCTCATTTTTCTCTGACACTTAACCGAATGAAAACACCAAATGCAGAAGTCAAAACATGGTCTGCAAGACCAAAGAGCAGCCTTTCCCCTGCCAAGCCCTGCTATAACTCGACAGTGGTTTCTTGTCTCGAAATGCTCCCATCTTATGACTCGTACTACTTGACTCACTGGGAGGGGAGGGGAGCTGAGAAGTGAGGCAAATGAGGCGATTCAACTGCAGTTGCAAATGGTGATCAGGCAAGGAATGAGGTCGATGAACGAGGTCCTCTCCCGGCTCAGACCTTTTGCCGAGAGGGAGGCCACAACATAGAAGGACAATGGCATGGTTGCAGGCTTATGAGCCTCGGCTACCCGAGAGTGGGGGTATGTATAGCTTCTTTAAGTTCGATTATTGATCTATAGCCCTAGAGCCTTAATTTACTATATATTCCGCGCTGCTACATGTAAAATTTCCTTTCAACCTATTATATAAACCTCTATACTATTACCGAACATGCTTTATAGATAAAGATTATATTTAGGTGGCAATTAATAGCGATTTCCTAGTAACTATACTACTTTAGGGATTTATAGTAAATTCACTAGGTAAATCCACAGTAAACTAACTAGGGAATCCATAGTGAATTTACTAGGGAATTCACTATAAATATACTAGTAAATCGCTAGTATATTCCACCCTGGGAATTTGCTACTAATTCTTACCTAAGCCCCGAAGACTTATATTTTATAGGCATTAGCTAACGTGGTTATATATCGAGTCGGTCACGATATCGAGTCGGTTACTTTTTCAATTAACGCGACCTATTATATTCGATATGTAATTTCTTAATAATAAATAATAGAATTCTATACCTAAGAAAGCCGTATCCTCTTTGCATACGACGTAATTAGATTATCGAAAAAAATAAGTTAACGATGCACTTCTAAGCTATATAATATATTATAAACTATACTTAGCGACCGACTAAACGGCAAGATATCTCGGACTATTATACTAATAAATAATCGGCTTTTAATAGAACTTAAGGAGCAAAGTATTATCGAATATATTCTCGATTAGGATTTATAAGGATTTTCCCTATAGATTGCTAATATAGAAGAAATAGCTAACCTTCTGCTAGCAGTATATAGTAGACGATATATCGGGATACGTTAGGTATAACGCTTCGTATACCGATAACTATAGCTTAAACCGCGCTTTAATTATATATACGATTATTAGAGAGTACTCTGCGAAGATCCGAAGATTATTAAGGGTTAGTTTCGACTAGTTAAGAATATATAGGCGAAATACGGGATCCCGGATTGCAATATATATAACTTCGACGAGACCGGCTTTATAATAGGCGTTATTCGAGCAGCGATAGTAGTTATACGCGCCGATCGCGTCGGAAAACCAAAGTTAGTATAGCCTAGTAATAGAGAATAGGCAACGGCGATTATCTATTGCAGTATAACTAGGTATATATTACTGCTATATCTTATCGTCTAAAGCCGTTACTACTTTGCCTCTTAGTATATCGAGGGCGGCCTCCCGGAAAGCTAAGTAATTAAAATAACCTCGAATAGGTAGATAGATTATAATATAGGCCTATATTAGCTATAGCACTTCGATAAGTATATGAAAACTTAAAGATAGGGGGGATTTCGGCTGCTTATCCTCGACGGCTATAAGAGCTATATTAACTACGAATTTGAAACCTATTATAAGGATAATAATATTATTACCCTTTATCTGCCTCTATACTTATCTTACCTTATCTAACCTCTGGATATAGGCTATTTTAATATCCTAAAGTTAAGGTATAGTAACGAACTTAACCTCTTTATTAAGGCCTATATTAACTATATTACTAAGGTTAAGTTCTTCTAGGCTTTCTACTATGCCTTTTTAAGAATAATAACCTGCGATAATATCTAGGGCAGCTTTAAAGGGGCTAGGCTTATCCCTTTTAACCTATAAGCTATTATTTCGAAGCTAGATATTAAGTTATCGATATTAACTCTCCTAAAGACGCCTCCTAAGCTACCTAACCCTTAGACCTCTTAGATACTATATAACCCGATAGAAGCTATTTTATAATTAACTTTTATTAAGAATCGAATTGCTATTTATTAGGGTAGCTTGCTAATATCGATTTATAAGTTAGTTAACTAGCTTAGTAAGGCAATATAGAGTATAGTATACTAGGTTACCCTACTGGAGTTAGATATCTATACTCTTCGCAATATAAATATAGCGTTAAGCAAGCGCTATAAAGCAAAAAGGACTCGAGTCTAGGATAGAGGAGACCTTTTTATATTTAATATAAGGAAGCTTTTAGTCGAGAAGGGTATAGTTAGTAAGGAATTAGAGGAAGAGCGTGAAAATAGTAATATATCTAAACGGAGGCGGACGGGTTTACGATTATATAGCATTTGCTATAAGACTAGCTATAATACGCGAATATATCTAGAAGCTAGAGAAATAGATAGCGACGATTATTCCGAGTAGTTTGAATAAATTTCATATATTATTATAGAGTTCTAGTTAATTAAAGTGGTGGGTAGTGCGAAAAGTAACCGACTCGATGTCGTAACCGACTCGATATATAACCACGTTATATAAATATAGTATTTAGTAGTAATATTTAGTATTTAGTAGTAGTATTTAGTATTTAGTAGTAATATTTAGTATTTAGTAGTACTACGTAGTATTTAATACTACTAAATACTACGTAGTAGTATTAAATAATATTTTCTAGCTGTTAATATAGCTATAAAATCTTAAACGATTTCCTTTATATAATAGAGAATGCTTGAAAGCCTAATACTCTCTCTATTATATAAGTAATTATTCTTTTTTAGCTATATTTATAGCTAAAAAATAATAACTACTTATAACTCTTTAACTATTATTATTTCTGCTACTATTCTTATTATCATTTCTATTATTTTTCCTAATATTCTTCCTATTATTCTTCCTATTATTATTTCTATTATTATTCCTATTATTATACTTATAGCTATAGGTACCTAAAATTAGTATACTTTCGTAATTTATAGTAACTCTTATGCTTAATAGTATAGTGGTATAACGTATAGACTTAATGAACTTAATATAAATACTAAAAATAACTTTTTTTTGGAATGTAGTAGTTTTGTAGTAGTACTACATGTATTTCGAAATCTTGTAGTGTATTTGTAGTGTATTTTAGAATCTTGTAGTGTATTTGTAGTGTATTAGGGACCCTTGTAGTGTAGTGTAGTAGTACTACATTTAGAACTCTGTCCGTATTAGCCTTCTTGCTAGACAACAACACCAAGTTCGTGATTGTTCGAGTGTTTATTGTGTGCCAGATTTTTCGTTCACCTTCCCTCATCTTCCCTCACTGTGGTTCACGGTGGTTCACCGTCATTCACCGTCATTTACGAGAATTCCGAGTCCATAAGCTCTAGCGACAATGACGCACAACTCTTCAGTCTCATCGCGGTGATGATGCAAAATCTTTTGCAGGGCACAGTATAAATCAAAGCCTGAACCAACAGGAAAGCTCACCAGTGAGCCGAATTATATCTCCAACCTGTATGATCTACAGGCGATGGTCGAAGCCACCAAATACAGTCGCTGGTTTCCGGCCTGGTGGAGAAGCGGACGGACGCGTGTGTGTACTAGTTACTGAAATGGGGCAACCGGTCTCAACGGCTCAGGACTTCTTTTCACAATAGTAAAGAAGTCTTGGAAGCTATTAAGGGTGGTTGCTATCTATTCGAAAGAGTAGGTATAAAATGCAGTAGCAGTAGCTGCCTTATATAAAGGCTATCCTAGTTCTGCTACTAGCTGCTAACCGCCTTTTAAATCGGTACTGGTATATATGTTCTTTATTATGCCTTGTTTCACTGAGCAAACGGCCCAGCAAACAGCACAGCAGTCAGCTGAATTGAATGCACAGCTGTACTGCATTGGTCTTTGGCGCATGGCAACGGTGAAAATCTGGAAAGTTCATCGGAGGGATATTGAAAATACTTTGATTAAGATCTTTGTTTGGGATGCTCTACTTGAACAGCACTTCATACACCTTTGACTTGATCGGCAATGGGAAGAGTAGGAATAGTCGGCTCCTCCCCCTTTCAGCGCTCGAAAGGGCTTCCCATGTGTTGACGACGATGACATACTCCTGGTAGCGCTCGGCCTGCTGGTGTACGAGAACCTCGAGCGTAGGCTAGGTCTCGGCAAGTTCAAGAGGGTCATTTCTCTCGCCGATGGGACCTCTGCTCGCAACGATCATTCTATTGTTTCAAACCGCTGAAGCACCAGTAGCTTTGCCGCTGACAGCGTAGTACACAGTCATATATGTGCCTGTCTTCTCCGAGTAAGAGAAGGAAAGATTGCTGTGAAGGACAGCCGGCCCATCCAGATCCGCTCCGGGGAAAGAATGCTGCAGGTTGGCCAGGTAGTTGTCAGCGACTTGGTTCCAGCCAACGCCCCGGAAAATCGCAGCCAGATTGTCAGCAATAGCCCTGTCGCTTCGGGCGTACTGCCAAAGCGGTATGTAGACCTTGACCTCTGGGATGGGGTTTCCTGTCACCATCTCGAAGCTGAACATGACGCTACCAAGGAACGACGAGCTCACGATCATCGGCTTGTGCCAGTCGTCATCGTTGTTCCCCATTGTATCATCCCGGATCCGATCCCACATGGACCGCAATATCCCGAGACCCTTGAGCCGCGACGCATCAGCAGCAAGTCCGCCGAATGTTGCCACGTGGCGAATGGCGTTCCAGCTGTTGAAGGTCTGCAGATGCGCGTATAGTTTGATGCGGGCCTTGCTCGGGTCCGCACAGTCGTGCCCGATCATATCGACGGTCAGCCTATCCGGACACACCGTGAAGTACTGCTCAAGAAAGTCGATGGCGGGCACCAGGCCCTCGCCGGCAGGCTGGAGATTGCGGATGGCCTCGAATGTCAGCTCCTCCGCGGGGCGGCCCGTTGCCAGGCTCTTAGCCAAGGGCATGAAGTAGCCCTTCATCTTGCGGGTCGCGCCGTCCAGGTCGAATGCCACATTGAAGGTGAGCGCATGGTCCAACGGGTACGGCAGGCCCGCCTTCTCGGCCGCGAGCGCTCGAGCGATCTCTGTGGCGTCCGTCGGCACCAACATCTTGGTGAACTCGTTCGTCCACCGAAGGTCGATGCCCGTGGAGCGCAATTCACCCTCCATGCTGGACAACATGGCCTGCACACGGGCCCGACCGAAAGGGTCTGAGGCCGTATGAGGCCCTGTGGTGGCGCCCAGGGGCTCGAATTGGAAGCGCACGATCGTCTTGCCACGCTGGCTGAAATTGATACTCGCCTCGACTGGCGAGCATACGTCAAAAGGGGAGGTGTCGTTTTTGCCAGCTGGCGACGTGGGCTGGGGGCCAAGCCAGACGCAGACGTGTTCGGCGAAGAAACGCAGGTTGCTTTCCCTTTCTTCGGGTGAGTAGGTGCCGGCATGGTCCATAAGGCCGGCGATGGCGGGCTTGCATATTTTCCACCAGAATGCCTGGTCGGAAGTGCTCTTTCCTAGGATAAACATGATATGCTCGGTGTTTGAATCTGTACAGACGTTTCTTTTACTTGATTTCATTAATATAAAATTGATCTTATTAGTACTAAGGGTAGGTGTCTGATTCTCACCTACTGTCACTGTAAGGTTATAAGAAGTTATTCTGTCTTCTAGCTGTTAATGGAGCTATAAAAGCTGTAATAGTTTCCTTTCTATAATAGAGAATGATCGAAAGTCTATCATCTAAGATTATACATTGCCGTTACCAGAAAGAGAGCAAAATAATATCTAAAAATTGCCTATGTTAAGTAGTCATAAGAGACAGAGACTAAATAATTATTACTTTATATAGAATAATAAGGTATTAGCGACAAGAAAGTAAGTTTCAGAATCTATAAGTAGTTGTTTTTTTAATCTACTAATATAGCTATAAAAGGTGCAAAAGTTATAAGCAATATATATATAAAAGAAACATTATAAAAACTATCACTCTAGCTAGAGACTTTCTTCTCTACTACTTAAGTTATAATAATTATTAAATAAGAGGGAAACTAATATTAGAAGATACTATATTTAAGATCGCTTATCTACCTTAACTTAGAACATCTTCTTTAAGATTTCTTCTATAGAAACGATTGATTTAAAGCTAATATATACAAAGATCTTCTATTAAAATTAAAATAAAACTCTGAAATATATTATTGTTGATATTTAGTTGAAAGGTACTATATTTAAGATGGTTAAAAATAAGGATATATATACTAAGCCTTTTCTATAAAGGTCCGACCTATACAACGTACTAAAGATAGGTGCCTAAATAGATTTAGGATCTAAAGTGCTAGGAATAATGATAGAAGAGAGAACTAGTAAATGTTAAGCCTTAAATAAGCGCTATCTAGTAGATCTAGAGCTAACTCTATCCCTTAGCTAGGCAAAGCCTAAGCCTATTATATTTTCTATGTATAGTTCATTTTTATATAGTTATTAAGCATTGATTTTAAACTATTAATAGCGCTATAAAGGCTATAATAATTTGCTTTATATAATTTCAATCCTTAAAAGCCTAGCACCTCTAATTATATAGTACTATTAGTAGTAATAGAGCAAAATAAGAGCTCTTAGACTAGAGGAGATAAATAATATTAAGATTATAAAAGCTTTAATACTTAGTAAGTAGCTAATTAAGATAATAGCTATAGTACTTTACTAAAACAATTAGATAAACCTTTTAGAGAAGAAAATGATATAACAGAGTTATAATTTAAGAATTAAGATAAGACCGTTTATAACTATAATGGTAATGCTAAATAGCTTCCTAAGTGGCAGATTATCCATTACCTAAATGAGTTGATAGGTGTTACTAAATTAGGTGATGCCTATTTGCATGCTTATGAAGTATAGTTAATCTAGCTATCTGCAATTCAGTAATACTTTAGTGTAAGCTGAGACTAGCTAATGCTTGACTAGCTGTAAACTTTCAGCCAAGTGGTTGGCCGGGACCTCTTCGGTGATTCTTCTAGAGGACACTTCTAGCAGTAGCCGACCCCGAATACAAGGTAGGGCAGGGGGTAGTCTAGACTGGAGTCTCTCTGGCACCAGGTGTATTTGCAGTCGTGTCATGGTGTTCAAGACGAGTCAGATTTTACAGCTCAAACCTTTTATCCTTTCCTCTTTTAGTATCAAGGCTTGGCTATCTGCCACTGCAATATGCATATAGTAAGTTCGTGACACATATCCGTTAACTGCATGATTCATATGTGTTCCAAGAATATGCTGTGGGAGCATTGCCATACTCCTTACATAACTCATCGAATTATGGTGTGCCTAAAGCTGATCAATTTTTAATGAACACGGAGGTCTCTCTAGAAGTGTTTTTAGATAATTTCCAGGCTCCAAATTCTGAATCAATTGCTTTTCCATCCTTCTGGCTCCTCATTCCCAGAGTCTCATTGACAACAGAGAAAATGATACAAAGTGGGGTCTTGGGCGCACCTAGCATAGCCAAAGTTGCTGCAGCAGGAGCCACCAGCGTGAGTTGGAAACAGTCAATCAGTTTGAGCAGTATTGTAAAACTGAAAGTTGAGGCAGGTCGTGGCATACTTGATTGCATACTGTGTCTACCTACTCTGTTTCCACCCATTGGCAAAGTATCCGGGTCCCCGAATTGCGGCCCTCACTGATGTTAGTCCTCTTCTGCATCCCACCTCCAACTTCGAAACAAATCCCGTAGTTGATGTTTGCGCGGATAATGTCCCTGACATCAAGCAGTTCTGGTCTTTATGGTCAATGGCACAAGGAGACCATCCCTACAGGATGTTGGACCTTCATCGCAAGCATGGTGAGTACAAGTTGTTATGTACTCCCGTAGAATAGCTCAGCGTTGAAAAGAATAGACTAATTCAAATCTCTATAGGCGACATTGTACGGACTGGTCCTAATTCTTTATCTTTCGCCACGGCTGAGTCCTACCGCGAAATTTACGGAAACTCGAAGTTCCTCAAATGTGCCGCCTATGAACGGCCAGGAGACTTTGCCACAGTACGAGACCCAACCGAACACGCACGCCACAGAAAGCGTCTTGCTCCAGCGTTCAGTTCCCGGGCTCTGCGTGACCAGGAGGATCTTGTCCACCGGTATATCGGCCTGCTATTGAGCCAGATTGACCGGCTTGGTGCTAAAGGAGCGAAAGGAGTAAACGTCACAGAGGCGTACAACTGGCTCACATTCGACATTATTGGTAATTCTAGTCAACCTACTGTCCACTCTTTTTGCGTTGACTGACCTGACATGATATCTGCCATCTATAGGCGAATTGGCATTCGGTGAGTCCTTCAACTCGGTAGCTGAGGCATCTAGCAGTTGGATCTCCATTATCTCGGATGCCGTACGCTACAACAACATACTATACCTCAAAAAGTCCAGGCCATACCTGTCGACTCTGATGGCGCCATTGATATATTCCAAAGATCTCGCGGAGAAGTATCAGATCCACACGGTAAAATCACGTTCGAAGGCCAAGAAACGGATCGAACTTGGCTATATGGACCGCCAGGACTTCTTTGGTCATCTGATCAAGGACAAGAGGATCACGGAGCAGGAGCTCATATCAGATGCTGATCTCCTTCTCATTGCCGGGTCTGAGACGGTTGCAACTGGGCTCACTGCCATGACTTTCTTTTTGCTCAAGAATCCCGAGAGCTTGGCTGAACTTACGAGGGAGATACGCAGCTCGTTCCAGTCTTTGGACAGCATTATGAACGACTCTACATCTGGTTTGAAGTACCTCGGCGCGGTCATTGAAGAAGGTAAAACCAGGCCTAATATTAATCGTTCCTCAAAACAAGATGCTAACGGTCACCATGTGAGCAGGACTCAGGCTGTTTCCACCCCTAGCAATAGCCCTTCCCCGCGACTCGCCCGGATCTGTGATCAGTGGCAACTACATTCCCCAGGGCGTGGTAGTCTCTGCGGACCCCTGGGCTATGAGCCGCGATCCTCGCTACTGGGTCGAGCCGGAGTCATTCCGGCCGGAGCGCTGGATCAAGGACAGCGTGTGGAAGGGCGGCGACCAAGACAACAAAGCGGCGTCCGAACCATTTTCGGTGGGAACACGCGCCTGCCTCGGCATCAATCTGGCTTATCTCGAGCTTCGCGTTATACTCGCGAAGGTTGTGTTTAGTTACGACCTGGAGTTGGTTTCCCAGATTGATGATTGGCAGGAGGCGAACAGATCATATGCTCTTTGGACCATGCCGGAGGTATTGGTCAAATTTCATCCGCGAATGTGAGCTCGAGATTTGAGTATATACGACCCAAGCTCAGCCTGGGATTATTGTAGTCTATTCAGATAAATAAGCCTGGAGTTGAAGACATATTCTTCTATAACGATATGTACCTAAATTTGAAAATCCTTGGAAGTTAATGTGAAAATTATCACGGGCCCCGAGTAAGCTCCTGCAATTGCCTGTGCGATCGGCCAATTTACCCGGCCCAATTCAATATACCGAAGTACACATGTCCAGACGAGTTAACTCTAAAGGTGGCTTGGCAATTTTCAAGGGTAGAACCTCTGAAAGTGGTATGAATCGTTCTGATAAGGGTGAGGGGGGGGGGGGTGAACGGTATCACAGGCTTCGAGAGACCATGACTCCAATAGTCTTGATTTTTATTCCGATATATATCACAAAGCAACGGAAATCCTTCAGAATACACAACCTTCATCCCACGACCAAGTCCTTTTGACTCCTCATTGCATAACAAATCCAATTATCCACTCAGCAAATATGGCCGCCATGCAAACCCCTGCCGCTCATGATCAGAGTATATACAAGCAGCCCCTCGACTTCATCGACATTTATGAAAAAAACATCTTTGGTGGGATTGAATCCCGGTCCGGCAACGGCTCCACGCTCGAACAAACAGCTGTTCTCCGCCAGGAGCTTCCGAAGGTATTCAAGGAACTGAACATCCGCTCCGTCATTGACGCCCCCTGTGGCGACTTCAACTGGATGAAGCATGTCGTGGCGCAGTCGCCTGAGGTGAAATACATAGGTGTGGATATTGTGCCGGACCTCATCAAAGATAATACGACGAAGTACGCATCCACCGATAAGAAACTCGAGTTCCGCGTTGGGAGCATTATTACGGACGTACTCCCTACCGCCGATCTGGTCATCTGTCGTGACTGCTTGGTGCACCTGCGCATCGAGGATGGGCTTAAGGCGATTGAGAATTTTCGCAAGGCTGGGATTCGCTACCTGCTGTGCACCACGTTTACAAGGCGTGAGCATAACGAGGAGACTTTCATCCGGGGCCTGTGGAGGGCATTAAACTTGGAGAAGGCGCCGTTTGATCTCGGCCCTGCTGAGAGGCTGATTATCGAAAATTGTACCGAGGCGGGAGATTTTCTTGCAGATAAGTGCCTTGGACTGTGGGATCTTCAGAAGACGGCTTAAACCCTCTAGAGGTTACTCAAATATAATTACTACCTCGAATACGTGGGGAGGTGAATGAAAGCCATAGAAACTGCTGGCCACTGAAATACCGACAGACCATTGCTTGAAACCAAATGCAATTCATTATTTTCCAGTGTAGTGACACAGCCATCGGGTTCAGGAAGCAAGTTGCGCTAATGCCCTGGAAGCAAATGCCATGTAATTTGGAGGCGGGATCAAAGCTCTGAAGCAATTCGAATCCTATTCCCTGTCTCCACCTCTTTAAACAGCAATATCGAATAAAATGCTATGCATACCAGATGATTCCATGACAATATTACAATAGGGTTAGCCGTCCTTTCATTAGTATTATTGCTAAATATATTGTAAGTTACATAAGTCTAAGTAATCTTGGGTGCTAGACTTTTAATTATTCTCTATTATATAAGTAGTTAATCATTTTTAAGCTGTTAATATAGATATAAAAGCTATAACATTTTCCTTTATATAATAGAGAATGCTTAAGAGCCTAGCACCTAAGATTACTCTCTATTATAGAAAGGAAAATATTACAGCTTTTATATCTATATTAACAGCTTAAAACATAATAACTATTCATATAAAGCAGAGTAAAATAATATAATAAATTAAAAAACCCCACATTGCTTAAATAAGCTATTAAATCTCTAAGGCTTTAGAACTAGCATTTATTAGCATTATAGAGTAAGATGCTAAGTATGCTAGGGTATAAGGTTTAAATTATAGATAAATCTAATCTACTATTTGCAGCTAGTAGGTATTTATATTTATTAGGTTAGCTTATATCATAGATATATTGTGTATCCTGCTGCATTAATAGTTGTAACTTAAGTTTCTGGTTTTACTCTAGCTTTTCCCCCGTTCTTATAAATAGGTCCTGGTCGATATAGTAGATATCGGGGACTAGTTTGAACGATAAGAGTCAGCTCTCCTGAGAGATTTATGCTTGGCTATAGACATTTATTGCAGCTTCTGGGGTCCCATGTCAACTTCTAGATCATGATATCATCATATTGTAGGCCAATTCGGCACCAAGTACTTTGGTACATTTGTACATAGGGCTACAGTAATTAAGACTAGGAATATAAGAAATCAGTAATACTGAAAAATGCTAACATCTTGCAGTACCTCCGTTTCCACTCAACTTTGCTGGGTAGACTTGTACCTGTATGTATTAGAGTATACTGCAAAGTCATGTAATTATGATTGTACTGGCCGTACCCAGTTTTAGCATGGGTAGTGCAGGACTAGCAAAACTTAGTGCTACTATAGCGCCCAAAGGAATGATAAATAGGACTTTCCCCTTGCTCTCATACGTCGAGGAGTTCTTTGCATTAGACGATTAAGGATTTGTTTCACTAGGTCATCCATATCATGTCAACGATTGTGCTCAAGCCTGCATCGGCTCTCGAGAGTCATCTGTCAAAAGATGCTCAACAGAGCCACGATGTTCACACGGTCTTCAATCATATTGATGATTCGAAAGAGGGGTATGACGACCCTATGGTTGTTCTCCCGCATCTCGAAAAGCAGTAAGTCCTGATTATACCTTTGAAAGTAAATTTTCATTACTAACCCAATTCTAGAAAGCGCTCTGAGGAGATCCTCAAGATACCGGGCAATCGGAAAACTATGAAACAGCAGTCTGCTGTCGTCAAGGATATCAGCAGCAACATGTATGACTTCACTCTCGATGTCCACGGCTTCCAATTTGTCAAGCATAAGACACAATGCAACCCAGAAGTTTTTCCGGATCCGGAGAGAACCAAGGCAGAATATTACCCTGAGTGTATAGAGCTTCTCAAAAAGGTGTATGTGAAGATTCGCTCGACTTTGATTTTGACCAGAGACTCTTTGCTGACTTGTTGCTGTATATAAAGTACAGGGGCTTCCTACATCCAGCCGTATGACTACAACCATCGGATTAGTCAAGATGACCCAAACGTGAATCCGATATTCAAGCCCACTTTCTTTGTTCACTGTGATCAGTCTCAAGATGGAGGACGTTATATCGTCCTGAACCGAGCGCCGAAGGAGCTCATCGACAAGATTTTGACGAAGAGGTGGCAAATTATCAATGTGCGTCTCCCATTTCCTTCCACACTAATCTCATTTCCCTCCAGGATACAGAACATGCACATCTGGCTGTGTCACTTCCTGCCCCAGTTCATCAAATAACTAATTCTCAAAAATATTGGTAACAGGTTTGGCGACCCTTGAAGACTATCTACAAGGACCCCCTCGGGTTTACAGATGCATCATCAGTGTCGGACGCTGACATGATGCCTCTCAAAATCACCGGCCGCGATGGGATCGAAGAGGGCTGGTCTGTGCGCCCAAACCCGAATCACCGGTGGATGTACAAGTATGCACAAGAGCCGGACGAAGTCTTGCTATTTAAAAACTTCGAGTCGCTTGACGATGGCAAGACGGCCAGGCGTATCATTCACTCGGCCTTTGTCGATCCTTCCCAGGCGAGTATGCCTGATCGCATGAGCGTAGAGGTCCGTTGCCTTGTAGTGTATGATTTGTGATTGATCGACTGTTTAGGATGAAGGGCAGGCTTTGATCTTCGGGGCATCCAGAGTAGCAGGTAGCTAGCTATCTTGTCAACACAAGTTTCAACAAAACTAGAGAATAGTGTAACATATAGAAGAACTACTGAATATCATTCATCGATACTAGTAAGCAGTGCATTTTATGGTGTCCTGTTATAGATAACTGAATTGAATATATGTATGTTATAAGTGGTAGCAGCAGGGACGACTATACACTACATTAGGTCCTCCCTATACAAGATATATTACAAATTACTAACAAATCTAAAGCTACTCGGATGAATAGGGGAGCTTTTTTTTCTTATGCTCAACCCTAGCTATAAAAGTTTTAATAGATGACTATATATAACAGACAGAAGTCCTATTTATGCTTTATAGGTAAGTTAGCTATTTTCAGTAATCTGCTATTATCAGCTAATTAATGCATATAATAAAGGCACCAGTCCTAATACTTACTATAGCTGTTATTAATACTAGCTATAAGGATTTACAGTTTTCGTATAGAGATAAGTTAAAAGACTTCAAGACTTAGGACTCTTTAACTACTATTTTACAAAGGTTTTGGATAAGAATATTTATAAAGCTTTTGCTAATGAACTAATTTTTATATAATTGAACTAGATTTATAGTAATATTAAAATTACAGGTATTCTATTATTCTATCGGAAAACTGTTACTATACTATCTCTTAACATAGCATGTATGCTTTAGTTTGTAAGGCCTGAGACGTATTGGATGGGACGTTGATCTGTATGGTATAATACTGAGTGCTATCTTGATTGTCTAGGAGGTATGTATATCCAAAAAGTCGAGTATAAACGCAGATAACTTTGCGCATTCGAGACTGTTTACTCCTGTTCACTCATAAGTCTCCATATTCCAATGCCATTATCGGACTATGAGATCTGTTCCGGAATTGGTGTCGGTCCGGTAGGCCCATAACTACTCGGGATCCAGCCTTGATGGTTAGTCCTCGGACCAAACTCAATAGGGTAGTCGATCTTGGTGTGCATTACGCCCCTTCATCAAGCATTTTGTTAGTAAGACCTAGTTTGAAAGTGTACAGGTTCCAGCAGCATCTGTGCCTTTACCTGCGAATAGCCAGTCGTGAAAGGAAGTAATGGGGATACGGACCAGTTGTTCCATAGGACGTGATCGCCTTCCTCCGGAGGCCCTACATAAATGTATTCGGGTCTTACAATGCGATTTTGCAGCCTGAGAATAAAATTTCTGATCTCATTAATGTCCTCCAGAACCTCGGGCTTCTCGCTTGGTCCATGTCGGACATAAAGACGGCGGATGAGGTGAGACATAACATGGAAGCCTTTCTGTCCAGTGACCTCGTTCACCCAAACCAGTGGATACTGTTTTACCCAAGTTAGACTTCGTCTGGTTAGAATTGGGCACAGCCTATGCACATCAAAACTCACCTTATGCTGCCAGGAAGGATCCCGGAAAGACGACGACTGGTCAAGCTCTTTCTCAGACGCTTCGCGGCCATCAGAGGCTATTCCCAGTCCGTTTGGTGCTCCCTTACAGTGGAGAACCCACTGATACGGATAGTACATGTATTCGGCCCAGCTATGGTCGGCCATGATTTTCTCCTCCTCGGTGAGAAGATCGTATGCTTGATAGCTGCTGAAAAAGGCCGTACGCCCCGCGGGGACCTTCATTTTAAGTCCGGACCCGTCGGCCCAGTCCACTTCTTGCTCACCCTTAGGGTGTTTAATAGCGCGAAAAGAGGTGAAATGGGGTTGGTGGTACCTGTACATTGGGCCGTCCATATGCCACGACTGAAATCGTGCGACACCGCGTTCGAAGTCCTCTTTCGCCAAGGGTTTGGAGTACCAGGTGTCAGCGAACGACTCTGAGATGTCGAGATCCTTCAAACCATAATGATCGCGGCCCTGGTAACCCTTGCCAACGATGTGTATCTTCCCAACGCCCGGAATCGACCCAAGTTTCAGTTTTTCCTATACTTTTCCTTAGCAACGATTAGATTGAAAGGCGCCACAATTCACATACGATGATACCTGCACCAGTTGGACTGAACATCTTTCCCCAGCCCTCGAAGTCGAGACGTGGTGCTTCAGGATCCAAACGCTCCAGAAGGTCCCAATTCTTCTCCGGAAGCTCCGCTTCTTGCCCCTTGATAATGACAACTCCATAACGAATAATTGCCTCCTTGAGCTGCTCTACCTGTGAATCTTCTCATCGTTAGTACTGGATCTACCAGAGATGACCCGGTAATGAATGCCTTACCGCTGATGTTGTTGATGTCTAATCCGTAAATGAAAGCGCCATACTATAGAGAGTCCGTCTAGTCAATATTTGCAATTTGTGATTCAACCTGACTAGGGGCGACTTACATCGCACTTGGAGCCCTCAGGGTGCTGCACAGATACAATCTGGAAGTTCGACGACGAAGGCATAGTGTAGCTCTGTTTCGATTGTGTGAATTTCAAGGTTGATTGTCAGATAGGATCAAGAGCTTCAGACGTCACTAGGAACTCTTTTCGAAAGTTGCTCAAAAACTTGGAAGGCTCATTTGTTACGATGAGCATGAAAGGCGACATAGGTTGCATAATGTTATACAAAAGCCAGGCAGAGACTATGCAACAATACCCTAGAACACAGAACCATACATATTCACAGCTTGGGTAGCCTTATCTTCTCTGTGACAACCGTGGACCATGGCAAGTCACCGAGTTTGGCAAATGCGTCTCTCAATGCCAAGCTACTCAGGGCCAATAAAGTCAATCGATTTTGTCTGATACAAAGTTGGTGTCAGAAGGGCTTAGATGGCTGTTACGCTCAAAACTTTAACACAACTGCATGCTCCCTTGGCACCTGAATCGATCGTAGGATAACCCCCGGAAGCCAAGGTTCCTGGACCAGAACAATCTGCGATAACGCGGCCTGGCCGTATGTGGAAATGAAGTAGGTACTTGGCAGAAATTGAAATAGGCGGTCTGCAGCTTGGCAGCTACCTGTAACCTCAGCCCGCAAGCACAAGAAATATAACACATGAGATACTGTAGTACAAATCACCTCTAGGTGCAAATTACTTGGTGTCAGGCTGACAAAACGACCCCTAGACAGGTACCTTTTAGACCCACTAATGTAGGTTATACTGTTTATAGCATAGCTATAACCTTCTAGCTCCACATGTACAAGTCTATTCAAGTAGAGTCTTCAGTGAATCAGCTACTGAATACCTGTCTTAGGGGCTTTTACTACCCTTCCAACAAAGTAGGCACTTAGCTCTAAACACCCCTCTTTTCAGAATTCAATTTCTTAGCAGAACCTTAATGTATAGTAATAAGATTTTATATATATTAATACTGAATACGAAACTTCTAGAATCTCACCTTATAACTCTAATTCTTTCTTTTTATAATTATATAAAAGCTATAACTTTACAGCAAATATTAAAGACGAATCTGCTAAATTTATATTAAGCACTACTTCTTAGTAATATAGGACTCTTCAGATATTCCCTATTATATAAAGGATTTACATAAGGCTATATACGAAGCTTTTGCCGGTTAATTTGTTTTAATTATTTTACTCTATATTAGCATTAAGGCTAGTCTTAGACTAGCTATATTAATAATATCTAGACTTTAATAGCATTCTAAGCTAGCATCAACTAGCTTATAAACCTCTTATTATCTTATTATTATCTCAACTATACTCTAAGGTCTATTATTTTGCTCTTTTAGTATTAATAATACTATATAATATTAAGTGCTAGGCTTTTAAGTATTCTTTATAATATAAAGAAAACTATTTCAGTTCTTATAACTAGATTAATAGGATATAAAATAATAACTACTTTTTATTAATATATTTGCGACTTTACCTTATATATTATATTAATATATGTTGAATAGCCTTCGTACATATATACTCGTTTCTCTGGTTACTTCGCCGGGTGGAGACAAATCTATTATATTCAGCTCTACCTCGTACGAAGGGGAGGAGACGAAGTCTTCGATCCTCGTACGAAGCCTAAGTACTTGTTTTAGGCGTATATAACTATGCCTAGCTATAGTC